>VYZM01009352.1:0-31830 GCA_013398915.1 Dromas ardeola | reverse complement strand
AATTCCGTGATTCCGTGATAATTTATTTAAATTTTCCTCAAAAACCCTTTCAGAGAACTAAAAAGAGAATGTGGAAAAAAAATGAGAGTAAATAAAGTGGGATGAAAAGTTTTGTCCAAATATATAATCCATTAAGCCATTAAAAAAATACACTTTCACCAGAAATGCTGTGATCCTCCCTTTATTCACTTTGCTTATTCCTCAGCTCACACTATACCCTATAGACAACCTTTAATCTGTAGATAACCTACACCTGTGCTCAGCGCATGAAACATTTTGCTCACTCACCAGGCCTTGTGAGGCCTGTGAAAAAATAAAGGTAAAGGGAGGCTTGGTTTCTTGTCTCTTTCATGTTTTCTTCTGGGTTCCTTTTCTTTCAAGGTTTTTTTCTTTTTGTTTATTTGGGAGGGGTTTTTGGGTTGTTGGTTTGTTTCTGGTTTTTTTTTCTCCCTCCCTCTCCACTATATTTCCTTTTTGCCATTCCACCTTCTGGGTTCTTTTCCTGGAATGTCCTACTCTTCTGTAACATCTAATTTTGAATATCCCAGTCTCTAAAGATCAATGGCTATACATCTGAATTGTAACGATCCAGGCAGGCGCCTTGTTGCTGTGGTTTCCTTTTAAAAGAAAAGCTGGAGGATGTTCTTGACTGGGAGAGCAAAGCCTGCTTTCAAGCCAAGTCCTGACTAAAATGGTCCCATAACAGATAATCTTCTGATAATCCTTTCCTAATTATTTCTTAAGTAATGTGTATAAGAAAAATAGCTTCGACAGTGATATAAGATAAGTTAGGTATTACCATATAAGAGAAAGATCTTGGAATCACTGTGACTAGTTCTTTCAAACAGTGGGCTCAGTCTGTGGGAACAGTAAAAACGGTAAATAAAATATTAGGAACTATTTGGAAGAGACAAACAAACAAAACAGGGAAACATTATTATGACAGTCTTTAAAAACATTGCTAATTCCATCTCAAAACAGGATATAATAGAAAGCAACACAAAAAATTTGAGGTATGAGGTTGCCTTTTTACAATGAGAAACTCTGTACACAAGAACACAGGAGAGGAGATATAATAAAATATTTAAAATTATGAATACCAAAAAAACCCCACTATTACTATTTTCTTTGGGCTTTTTTTAAGGCTGCTCCGTTAGAAGGTAGCAAGTTCAACTTTAAAAACAATAAAAAGAAAACATTTTAGTACTCACAGGCACAATATGTTGCAAAACACATTACGAGTGGTATCAGGAGGGGTTAAGACAAATATATGCAAAAAAAAATACTGACTGAGAGTTAATTAAACCACTGATATTCTAAGAGCTGACATGGTAGTTATAACCTGTTGCTTAGGCTGTTTTCCTAAACAACTGTTACAGGTCATTATTAGAGATGAGATTCTTGTCTAACTTACTATGTCAGCTGTTGAAGTCCTTACCTTTTTTCTGCATGTGGTACTTAGGTGGGCAGCTTCTAAAAGGAATGTGATAAAAATAAACATTTCCCATCTTGGTGTATTTAATCTTAGTAATCTTTGTCAGAAGTGGTATTGGATTTTCACCCTAATTTCCATCTCAGGGAGTATCTTCATTTTGAAGGAAAAAAATCATTATAAGTTACTGTATTTCTTATATTCAGTGATCCAAAAATCATACACCCAGCTAGTGATATCACTGAGGCAGCAAACTTCAATGATTATTTTTTTAAAGATGTCTTATCTATGAATGCTGTTTAGATGCAACATCTGCTAAGTAGTGGTTCAGTAGGGATAAACTTTTCCTAATGTTGATGCCTTCCAATATAGTGATTAATATACCTTTATTGCATGGGATGATACAAGAAGCTAGATTACCTTGTAATGGTCTTTGATTACCCTGAAGTAGACTGACCTGCTCATGAAAGACAGATCTTCATAGCTTTTTTTCCTTGCCAATTTTTTGAGACATGATTAGTTCATAGTACTGAGCAAAACAGTCTGGGTCTTGTGATCTGTTACTGTGTTTTTGAAGGGGGTGATTTCTTGGATCCTTGGTTGCATTTCCTAGCACCTTCTTTCGTGGTATTTTCTCATGAACGATGAAATTACATCAGTATTATGGAATCTGATCTCTTTCTGCCTTGTTGAGGAGTGCTAGTTTCCAAGTACTCTCAAGGTATTGATGTACATTCTAAGCATTATTCATTCTCCAGACCTGGATTTATTTATTCAATAATATAGACAGATGGCAAGGTAGCACTTTCTAGTCACTTTTTTTTTTCCCTAATTATTAGTATCAATTAACTAACTTATGTAATTTGTTCTTCATAGTTTAGCTTATGTTCCCAAGATCCAGGTAATAGGGTCTAAAGACTATGACAGTTCTCTTGCTCTTTTGAGCAACAATTAAAAGAAGCCAGACTATTATATGTAGAAATCCTGGGAAACATCATAGATGGAAGGACAGATGCAGTATGCAGTCCCCTGTCCAGAGGTATTAACTCATGATAATGTCCACCATATCAAGTAGGAAATCTTTAATGTTATTAGGCATCCGTTAGCATAACTTCTGAGATAAATAAGATAGGCTTTTAAGAGAAGCATGGTTTGTCCAAAGGAGTAATTATGGAGTGTACTGAGACGCCCTTTGTGATGACATCTGTTTGCTGATACATTTGTTGTATCTTCCAAGTGGGCAATACTGCCAACATAATAATCCTTTAGGCATGAAAGAAACTACTTCCATGCTAATCTAAGAATTATTTAGTATATCATTTTGTGGAGGCTGATGGCACTGTCCCTCAATTACCCTTAGATAGTTCCTTGACCCTTTGTGTTTCAAACCTGCAATTAGTTGACTGTATATGTTGAAAAACATAAACAAATTCACATCATTGGGTAAACAAGAGTTCAGCAGCAAATTTCTGAAGAAACCAATATTGTGACCTCCATCTTGGAAAAACAACATAATATGCAAGGTTATCCCACTCTAAAAAAAAAAAAAAAAAATCATTTTAATAAAATTAATTCTACAGATGACCTTCTATGTCCCAGGCATGATCCCCTCCATTGACAATTTTCTTCAATTTTTCCTTTCTCAAACTAAAAGCTGGACTCATGCTTAAAGGCGGGACAATAAAAGCCATCATCTGGAAGGAAAAAAGAAGAGATTGGGACCTGTGGAGAGCTAGTCCTGACTCAAATCTTAAAGGGAAGGATCAGGTTCTAATTTTCTTGTTGATCAAGTCAAAGTCCACAAATCAACCTTATAGAAAAATCTTCTTTTAGCAGGATATGTTTGTCTTCATAATTCCTGGATTTGAAGCCAGATAAACAGTACTTTACAGAGATGTTAAATAGTTATGCTTCACTTAATTCACAAGCAGTGGTATTCTCATTCCTGATTTCTCTGTTTAATAGGTTAGAGTGGTAGAGCAAGAACAGTAGGCATATTCATGAAAACTGTGGCTTGCCTTGGTAAAGAGACCTAATATCTATGTTGTGCTCATTTTGATGTTTCTCCAGGGAAGTGAGAACTCAACTGAGTCTGAGTCTTGATCTACCACTTGCATTGAGTGAATGTTGGCTAAATTGTGGGTAAATTTTTATAAAAAATAAGATATTTTCCTCTAACTTCTGTCCTCAGATTTTTTTGAACATGAAATTTTCACTCATTTAAAAGAAAAAAAAAATGGAGTGTAAGTAATCAGTGCTTGCAAAGTTTGGTTTGATCCAAGAAGAATGAATTGTTATTTAAACAAACAAAATCCAAACAAACGAAAACCTTCTTCCTAGATAAATGAGTTATCTGGACCAGCAGTGGTTTTTATTTCTTTCTGTTTCCTGATAGCCATGTGGGCTCTGCTGCACTAAAGTGCACTTGATTTAATAAATGAACCTGACTTTCTCACATAATGGTTTCTTTTAAAACAATTTTTAGTAGAATTTGCTACATGAATCATTATAACAGTAAACTTGCTTAACTGAAGAGACCAATAGCAGTCTCCTAACTGAAAAGTAGCATTCAGTTTGTTAATTCAAGGGTCGGCATGGCTTGCTGGGTTAGCTTTGCTATGAGCTCTAGGCTTTGGTTGAAATGGAACTAGAATGACTAGAATGGTTAATGCAAACTTTAGCTTCAGAGGGCTTTTTTTGTTATGACAGGAAAAAAATGTACAATTGGCACATGGTCCATGTGCGTAAACGGAATACGTTCAAAGACATGAATACTGCAAAAAAAGCATTGAAAATGTTGAACCAGATTGGAGAGGGTCATGTTCAAGTCAGGTGTATACTCAATAGGAAGTGACTGACAATTAATTGTGGCTGTTGCAGAGTGTAACTTGTCATTTTCCAGTTAACTGGAGATCTCAAAATAATACTTATGTTCTGCTGCCTACAGCCCATTTGTGTCACTGGTAGAATTCTAAATTGTGATAGTTTGATACATCATGGTTTTTTCTCATATTTGATGGCGGTGTACTTCCATTAAAATGAGATACTCTGATAGAAGTCAGAACTGAAACTTAGTTAAAAAAATTAACCATAAGTGTCTCTATAAAGGTAAACAAAAGTATCTTCCTTTTATATATGTGATTAACTTTGAGATGGTTGCGTTCATTTTGCCTTAAGTACTAACACAATTTTTACAATTAATTTTTAAGAACTTATTATATATATATATGTGCATCTAAAAAATCATGGCAAGCAGCTAAGGAATATTTTATTTATAAATATACCATTGTATAGATTTTACTGTATGTGTTGTAGAATAAAATTCAAACCTTTGTTCTTAACAGTACTGAATCAATGGTGGACTTTGTCTGGTGAAAAACCCCCTGATGATTGGCTTCTACATTGGTAACACTGAGAAAGGTCAGTGACTTGTACCTTTAGCAAATATGCCATCAGTCCGTCAGCATGCAGCTTTCAGATGTGTGTGCCCTCTTGTATTTGTGGTTGTGTTTTCTGAACTAAGAAAGAAATTTTGTATCAATGCAAGTAAACCTGTAAATAACAATAGGGTTTTTTTTATATATAATTAGGAAGAAGGGAAAAATATGCAGCATCTAATCATAACCTGTGGAATTCTTTGCTAGAAGGATTCAGTAATTGACACTCATATATTTTCACAAAATAATTTTAATAGGATTGGATAATTCCAGGTCTAATACAAAAGGTATTTTATGCATGATCAGATCAAGATAATAAAATTTTGTGCTTCTGGGTATAGGCAAACCAATGCAAGAGCTGAAAAAAATGTACACACTTTTCTCTCCTCTCATAACAGATATCTTGGAAGATATAGTCCTGGTGTTTCATTTTATTTTTACATAATTGAGGGCAGAGTTGGGGGAAATGGAGGGGCGGCTATTTCCCTCTATCAGCATTATATCGGCCTAGGATTACGGCAGAATGATTCCAGGTACTGAATTAGTTGTCAAGCTATTATGGCATAATTTATGTTAGCACACTAAATAGAAAAGGAGCAAAGTATAGCTAAAATAACAAGAAGTTTGATTAGGCAAAACTTTTACACTCTTTATTTTCATTCCACCTTTTTAAAGAAATCATTTTACAGTTTGATTAAGAGATTCGCAAACCCAATATTTTATGCAGACAAAAACATAGTGTGTATTTGTGAAAGCATAATTTTCAAATTCCAGTCTGGTCAGGTTTTCGGGATTTTTTGTATCAATGTGGACAAAATAAACACAGAGCTTTATAGAAGTTGAAAGCTTCTACATTTTAAGATTTAACAAGAAGAAAAAAAACTTTCTGTTATTTACTTCTATTATACTTGGTTACTTTTTCCCTATAAAATTAGACACTGACTTTGTTCATTTTGTAATTTGTGTCCTTTGAATCTTCTTCATATATTTCATTTTTCAAATATGTGGCTACCAAGTGTAAATCCTCCTGAATAAAATTTCAAGAATAATGAAATGCAGAGTCTCTCTCATATCTGGTATTTCCAAAATCATAACTGTCTTGTGTCCTGATGTTCCTCTCAATTCTTTAGCCTGACACAGTTGCTCCCCAAGGCATCATCTTCAAGGCATTTTCATTAATATCTGATCGAAGGTATTCTTTACATTGGCAATCACACTAGATCAGATTATTCAGGTCAGTAGCTCTTGCATACTGTTGAACTGTGATCCACACCTGAACTTTGATGTGAAGTGAGAATTGCTGATGTAGCTCACGGGGCTAATCTTGCAGTACTGTTAGTAGAGGAATACAGAGGAGTTAGTATGCTGCAATACAAGATAAAAACTGATACTTCTATAAGTATAAACTAGACAAAGTAGGAATGCCAACACAACGAGGATAATGATCAAGCTTGATAGTAAGGCATACAACAAAATCGGCCAAGGCAAAATTACCCATCCTTGATAGTTTGATGCTCATGATAGTCATGATGCTCATGACACAACATGAATTATTTTTCTCAAAACCAACAAAATTGACAACTGCTCGTTATTAACCAGAGTGCGACACTTATAGCTTCACAGAATCACACAGAAGCACAGATTCCTTCCTAGGAGGAATCAGTCTTTGTAGGTCTTTAAGACCATAAGGGATTTTTATGATTTTATGTCTTTACCAGACCTGTAGATTAAGGTTAACCTGTAGTTAAGGCCTTATGTCCTTATCAGACTTGTAGATTTTCAACTCCAAATTTCTATGTCTTTCATAATGACATACAATAGAAATAAAACACAAAAGCATGATTACTGATATTTGATTGTATTTTAAACATTTTAACTACTTAAAAGTCATATCCCTTCCTAACTATAATAGCTTCCCTTATTTACAGGAAAAACAAGCGTCTATGTCTTTTGCAATAATTTTAAGGAAAATGTCTTCTTCTCGGATTATCATATTCTAACAGCAGTTGGTGGAATGGTGTCAGTGAAAAAGGATTACTGGTCTCTCAATTCATCTTGGTTTTCTGTTCAAATTAATGCAGTTTTGGAGGAAGTAGCCAACTTTAAAAGTACTGACTCAAATCCCAGACTGTTGTTTCTTCCTTTGAGCCCAAAGGTGTTATATATTACTCCCCCACTTCTTGCAGCTTCAGTGATGTGAAGAAAGATATTTTCTTACAGAGAAGACAGGATCCCAATTATGTCAGTCAGCTGAGGTAGTATAAAGTCTTGAGTTAGTTGCAAATAACAGATAATAACACTAAAATCAGTTTGTCTCATTACACCATGAAAATATGATCTGTTCCCATGCTTATAATTACATTTCTTCCCACAAAATATGCCCTGAGATCTTTCAGTGGTATCCTCCTTGGACAACATAAAACTAGGGTGGTCAGAGTATCCTACAGTGTCTTTAGACCTTTCCCATAGTATTTTAGAACTCTTCTACTGAAAAGAAAATAATCAAATGCTCCCATTTCTGTAGGTCTTTCTGCTCTAATTAGATGACAGTGCTCCAAGACTTTTGATGCTATTGCATTTAAGGTGCTGAACTTAAATTTAGGAAATTTGAGTTCATTACTTTGAATTCCAAATATTGCAGGAAAGTTCTTTGCTATATCTGTATCTTTCTAAAAGTATCAAGAGATTCATCACATCCAGGAAAACCCTGATCTGTTTAAATTTCTTCTTAAAATTACACTAGCTCTGAGCTTCAAAGGCACAGCAGTCAATGAATGTTTCAAGCGAGAGAAAGACCAAGGATCTCTGTGTCAGGAATTTATTAGAATTTCCTGTAGAAGGAGAAGGGAGAAATAGAACAAGGACTTTACTTGCTTGTGCTCAGAGAAAATAAACAAACTATTTAAAAAAACAGAAAAGAAAATGGCCAGAAACAAAGAATAAAAGTGAGCAGCTTATTCAAGAATGAAGCTGGAACTATTCTTCAGTATTCACATTTTCCCTGTTTAACCTTGGTTCAGCACTATAGGAGCTCTTCAGCTTTTACAGCCTGTTCCCAGGCTGCCAGCCCCAGTTCAATGCTTCCGTCTGCTGGCAGTCCCTGGGTTTCCCACATCTCTCTATGTGGTACTTTCCAACTGACTTTTGCTAGAGCGTAACCTGCTTTTATTCTCTTCTGTGCACTGCCTGTGACTGAAAAGGAATGGGTATGATTTATTTATTTATTTTTATTAAAAGGCAGTAGAATCAAAAATGAGCCAGAACAAACCCCAAAGCTTTGGCTGCTAATATTAAGTGGAAATCAACTATGGTCAGTGCTCTGCTTGTCCCTACATTAAGATCAAATGAACCTCTGCCTCTGAGGTTAGCCCCATCTCTAATACAATCAACCTTTTTTAGCTTTTTTATACACAGAAGAAAAAGAATATAATCCCCTTGAATAGGGAAGCAATATCATATTAAAAGATACTCTTGTTTGACAGACATTTTTTCCTCATGGTACAGAATAGGCTTCTGTGATTACCGAAGAAATCCAGTTTCATGTGATGTAAGTGGAACCAGTAGAGATTCTGAAATAGGATATGCTCAGTAGGGTAGTCCCTCTGCGCTGCATTTCTGATGTGCCACACAGTGTGTATTATCAACAGGCTTAGTGGTTTCCTTTGAACAGATAGTAAACCCTGCATGGGTTTCGTCACTCTCATTCTTTTACCAAAAAAACCCAAAACTTTTTTCCTCCTGCCACCACAGAATACTTTAGGGAAAGAAGATGGCCCTTTTATCTTCATGCACTGCAGAGTTTATTAATGAAGAACCAATTCCTACCACCGTGGCACCTTTAAAAACTTATTAAATTACAGCAATAATTTTCTGTTAGACATGCTACTGTTACTGTTTGGGTTTAAAGTTATGGCTCGTTATGTTTAGCATCTGCTTTATGCACACTGTTTTCTCATTATGAATAAATCAATAAATCAATTAGGGGCACTGAGCTTTGCATAGGTGTCCTGGTTTGAGGTAAAACAGAACCAATTTTCTGATTTGTAATTTTACTTTTTAGCTGGGCCTCTTCTAACAGACTAAAGTCTGAAATTAACAGCATATTGTTCAGAAACTGTTCACTCTCAGAGTGATAAGACCTGAGTATACCAAGGAATGGTATGCACAGAGGCTCTTGCTTATACTTATTGCTATAACAACCAAGGTCAGCTCACTTCGCTGTTTGCCCCATTAGAGGGNAATTACAGCAATAATTTTCTGTTAGACATGCTACTGTTACTGTTTGGGTTTAAAGTTATGGCTCGTTATGTTTAGCATCTGCGTTATGCACACTGTTTTCTCATTATGAATAAATCAATAAATCAATTAGGGGCACTGAGCTTTGCATAGGCTTGCAGTAGAGAAATTGAAGATTATGTTAGTTAACCCATGATCATCAAGTAACTCTTTTCCTACTACAGACCTATCTGGAAAAGAGAGATTATTGGCAGTATCAGGATATGAAAAATAAGCCATCCTGCTGAATGGGGGAAGAGTTTGGCATCCTTCTGAATCAGACTTCTAGCCTATTTGCAGGCTTAAAGTAAATATGCTTAGAGGTAGAGATTCTGGGATGGTTAACCTGTCCCAAGTCCATGTCACTTTCAGTGTCTGAATGGATGAGAAAGTATTTGAAGAAGATGACTTCTCCATCTATATAGATGTGATTACCCTCACATTTGGAGAAAACTGATCTCAATAACAGGCCAAATCAAACTGTAAGGTATTCACTTAGCAAATTCCAATCCAACTCATGCCAAAAAAATTGCAATGGATGTTACTTCAACTTTGCACCAACTCTTGGAGGACTTTGGCTGTGGTAGGGATAAAAATATCTTTGCTTCTAGACAGCTAAGTGGAATTTCCTGGATAAAGTAGGAGTTTGTGTCTGGATGGTGATGACTGCCGTAATCTAGTGTGAATTCACAGATAATGCAAACAATGGAATTCTGTGTAGTATTTCTTGCAAAAAGAATATATGTAGCCCTTAAGGGTACATAAAGAAAAAGTATTTATCAAGGCTGGAAAATGACCACAGTAAATTGAGCATCTTCGGAATTATATTTCAGGTTGTAAATAAAGAAAAAGTCACAACCTGAAACACTGGGCAAGAGAACAAATATATTAGTTTCTTACATAACTAGTATGCCAACATCCAAGAAATACATTTCTTCATTTTGCAAATATGAACAAGGAAGAAAGCAGACAAGAATTTGAGAAAATTATTCAAACAATAAAAAAGTCCATCTTAATGAATAAGTAAAAATCATAAACCTTGCAGGAAGTATGGCAAGTACATGGCAAGTATCACGTTTCTCAAAAAGGCTTATTGAGTTCTTGAAACAGTATAGGAAGTCATTTGTCTCTGATGTGCATAGGAGAGAGCCACCTAAGGGAGTGTGACAGGTGGGAAGAAAGAATAGTAGAGCTGAAAGCTTTCTGTTACAATAGTACAAAACTATCTGACAAAGTGAAAAAATGAACAGGTCTGTTAATTATTATTTTAATATAAGTAAAAACATAGCATATTTAGGTCCCAAACCAAGCAAGAAATCTTTTGCATCAGTTTTGGTACTGTCTTTGTTGCAGCCAATTTCTCAGGATTATTCTGGCTTCTGCAGATGCCTGTGTATTGGTAGAGTGCTGGAGCAATATTAGTAAGAATTCTTGTATATGCCATCTTTCCAGGGATACAAAATTCTCCCAAAATTACAGTTTGTGGGTTGTTTCTCTCTCCTTACCTCCCACCCCGCCCCACAGAGGACATTGTTTTTTTCCCCTGAAACACACTTACGTTATCAAAGAAACACACTTATAGTTTCAGGAACACTTTTAACATTCATAAAATGAAATTCTGTTTGAAATCCATATATGAAAATACCGCAAGTAATTCATTAAAACCCTGATACTTGAAACTAAACAGTCCCCTGGGATTCTTCTGTACTGTTGCTGTCACTTTTTCCCTCTGCTCAGGTGACATTGTCCTTCCTTGGAATCAAGCAGATCAAAGCAATTTCTAACTTCGGGTAGTTCTTGTGGTTGTGAATTATGGAAACAACTACAGCTGCCTCAGAGGCTTCCACATAGCCCGGAGTTTCAGCTGTAAATTTAGCAGAATAGTAGGGAAGATGAGAGTGGAGGAGGGAAGTGCACTTATGGGAAAAAGGCAAGCTGTGCATGAGGTTCTGAGTGTTAATTTCTTCTCTAGAAGGAACAAATACATCTAATAACCTGCAAAAGCTTATCCTAATGATAGCTTTTTTAAGATTCTCCTTAACATGAAATATAATGTATTTTGATGTTCTTAACAGAAGTGAGATGTCTAATTTCTTTCTGCTCCTCCTATTCTGTCTTTCATGCATAAACCAGAAAATAAGTCTTTTGATGTTGGATTTTGGAAGTCTAGAAATGTTCTTCTTACAGTTTCTCTTAGGTTAATAGCTACTTCTCAATTCCTAATCTAATAAATTACATGATTTTATCTAAAACAACAACAACAAAAAAAAAAACCACAAAACAAAAAAAAAAAAAACCAAAAAAAAAACCCAAATTCAANCAAAAACCCCAATTCCAAAACACTTTACATATCTTAGTGAATAATATTATTCCATTTGGAAATAATTTCTCTTTATAATATTACTGATCTGCAAGGATTTGACATATATTTTTTATTTCAAACAAAAGAAAAAGTAGAGAATTGAAAACAAAGGAAACTTAACCATGACATTGGTTCTGCTATATTTTTAGGTTTTTTATCAATTACAATCTCCTACTTTAAAATATGTTAAAGTTTTACATATTCTTTGGATGCCAACCTTTGTGTTCCACAAAATATGACAAGTTTGTCTAATAAAAGAACTTTCTTCAAGCATCATTTATTGTCATAAATATTTTCTGTAACACTGAAGTCCTTCAGTGCTGAGTACAGGGGGATGATCACTTCCCTAGTCCTGCTCAACACACTATTCCTGATACAGGGCAGGATGCTGTTGGCCTCCTTGGCCACCTGGGCACACTGCCGGCTCATATTCAGCTGGAAGCTGACCAACATCCCCAGGTCCTTTTCTGCTGGTCAGCTCTCCAGCCACACTTCCCCAAGTCTGTAAGCATTGCATGGGGTTGTTTTGCCCCAAGTGCAGGACCTGGTACTTGGCCTTGTTGAACCGCATACCATTGCCCTTGGCCATCAACCCAGCCTGTCCAGATCCCTCTGTAGAGCCATCCTACCCTCAACACTCCTGCCCACTCATGACTGAGCACCAACTGGATTTAACTCCATTCACTACCGCTCTCTGGACCTGGCCGTACAGACAGTTTTTTACCCACCAAAGAATACTCCTGTCCAAGCCATGAGCAGACAGTTTCTCCAGGAGAATGCTCTGGGAAATGGTGTCAAAGGCTTTACTAAAGTCCAGATAAACAACATCCACAGCCTTTCCCTCATCCACCAAGTGGGTCACCTTGTCATAGAAGGAGATCAGGTTAGTAAAGCAGGACCTGCCTTTCATGAACCCATGCTGACTGGGCCTGATCACCTGGTTGTCCTTCATGTGCTGTGTAATGACACTCAAGGTGGTCTGTTCCATAACCTTTCCAGGCACCGAGGTCATGCTGACAGTCCTGTAGGTCCCCGGATCCTCCTTCCGGCCCTTCTTGTGGATGGGCGTCACATTTGCTAGCCTCCAGTCAACTGGGACCTCCCCAGTTTGCCAGGACTGCTGGTAAATGATGGAAAGTGGCTTCGTGAGCACATCCTCCAGCTCCCTCAGTACCCTTGGGTGGATGCCATCCAGTCCCATAGACCTGTGTGTGTCTAAGTTCTGTAGCAAGCCACTCACCATTTTCCCTTGGATTATGGGGGCTTCATTCTGCTTCCCTTCCCTGTCTTCTAGCTCAGGGGGCTGGGTACTCAGAGAACAACTGGTCCTACTACTAAAGCCTGAGGCAAAGAAGGCATTATGTACCTCAGCCTTTTCATTCAGCCTAAAAGGATAAGATTCCCTTCCAGATTTCATCTGCCATGATGCAGCAGGGCTATGTAAGAGGATTTGGTGTTGAAATCAGCCTTCCAGAAAGAGAATCTGGTATACTATTGTCAATGCAAATAAACAAAGGTGCCAGGACTACAGAAACAAACAGGAGTCTCACATATACAAAGTGCAACTCTGTCAAGGCTCTGTCAAGGAGAGAGGGGTCAGGGAGAGCAACTGTTGTTGAATGGCCACTCCAGCCCAAACCAAGACAGGCTTACAGTGACATGCCAAAATTGAAGTAATCAACTTTTTAACTTTTTGGTCAGCATTCCGATGCTTTCAAAGGACAAAACCAGTCCAGTTAACACCTGCATATTGCTGTTTAAAGAGGGCTAATGATGAATTTGCTCAAGCCCAGTAAACTTTGCCTTATTCTCAACACACCATGGCAAAAACTATAGATAAATGGGCACATTCTTTTGAAAATGTGTGAAAATCCAACCGGCTAATCTTGATGCAGCTGTTTCTTTTTCTTGAAACGTAACATCTTGGGAAAGACATGCATATTAGTCAGGTGAGCACAAATGAAGAAAAAAAAAAATCTAAGACTCCCTTGTATGATATTCTGTTCTCTCTTGCTCGGTCTCTCTGCCTTCTTCAACGCTATCTCACTTATAAAAGTGAAGAGTATTAAATTTTCTGAAAGACAATACCTGGTATGAAAAGTACAAAACCCACCTATTTTCTAGTTTTAGTTTTTATCAAATACTTGCAAAATGGAACAAACAAGCCATAATGTGTAAAAAAAAAAAAAAAAAGTACCCACCCCATGAGAGATCACTTCTATAAACTTTGACATTAAAAAAACCAGCAACTTGGAAAAAGGTTTGTAGAGTAGTTTAGAATGCTAGTAAAAAATGTACAAAGAAATAGAATGCGACTAAATTCATTGGATGAAAGGTATATAGCTTTCATACTAAGGTTATATCTCATTTTAATTTGTCTGAGTCACAGTAAAAGGCGGAAACATGCTGCAAAACTTTCTGTTATTTTTTAAAACTATTATTTATCTTCCTGTGTTTTTTTCACTCTCTTCTGCCTGTAACCATGTGATAGCCGTATTTTCATCTGATTGTGGCTATAAAATAAAGAAATTATATATCTCGCTGAGCAGCCCTAAGTAGCGTGAGACAAATGGTATGTTTAAAATAAGAATAGTAATTGTTCTGGGGTTTTTTACCAATATTTCTGATATGGGTCATGTAAGCATCACTGGCTCTTTCTTCATTTCTGTATTCTTAGTGATACTCATGAAATATTAATCTGCAGTTCTGAGTACTGATGAATAATAATCATCTTTTCCTTAGGATATGCTCATTCATTCATTCACGTTGTCTCTATGCTGGCATGCATCAGTGTTTGCGTAGGAAAGAAAGGCACTACAGGAACCAATAATTCCGATGGTTAAGGCAGACACATTCAAATCAAAATTAGTGTGTGCAGTTTTCACAATGATGGCAATTAAATTTTGAAATATCTACAAACAGAAATAGTGGATTCAGCATCTTTTCAAGTCCTCTCAAGCTTGAATGTTTTTCTAAGAGTTTCAGTGTAAGGGACAGTTACATGAAAACATATTGGTTTGTATAGTAGAAGAGTCACCAGCAGGTGATTCAGGAATTTCTTCCAGCTTTTTTGGCAGAGAATCTTTCTTGTGTTATATCACATGAGGTTTGTATGGCCCTATTCATAGTCTAAATGGAACTGTTGGTGAAATTCTGACAACACTTTAGCCTTCCTGAAGTTGAAGTCACCATATTCCTAGTATAACATTTGTTAAAGATTTGCTACATTGCTACTTAAAATCCTACTGCTGTTCCAAACTCACTTTTGTTCCCTACATCACAAGCTCAGTGAGGAATTAGGAATTCTCAAGGAAACCAACTTTCTACAAACTTGTTGACTTTCTAGTCACTACAACTTGAGTAAATACCATGACTAAAATTTAATTTCCTTCCAGGATTGTTATATATATTATTTATTCCTAAATAAATCAAATCAAAAGTTTGTAAGAGCCAAAATATATGAAACACCAATATTTGACATGAAATAGGACATAGACTAATAAGTTCTGACTCTCTTTGAACAGCAATGCTTATATGCCTCTTGGTCACACCTGGGAATTTCAATATCCATTGACACCTGAGGATCTGGGCATTTTGGCTGAAGCTGAATGAAAACAACTCCATTACAATTTTATACATGTAACCATATTTAGTATTTTTATTAAGTAAATGTAATTTTTAGTAATATTAGCTAAACTGATATGAAAACTTCCTAGATTTTGTTTTTGTTGTTGTTTCCTCTTTTCTTTTTGTAAAGTGACTTAGGGCATAATCTAAGTTCAGCATGTTTACTGCCTATTTCTTTCCCTTTACAAAATGACTGTTAAATACCTCACTTTCTGGAATTGCTAGGCTCTAGTCAGCCAAGCGGAGAAGGTTCCTCTCTCCCTTATTTTCATTCCTTGGAATCTGAAAACAGTCTACTTACAGTTCTCTAAACTCACAATCTTTGTTGGATCTCTAAGGTAATTCCAAGTCTTTGAAATCCTCCTAACATATTTTTCCTCTTCTTCAGGCACCATTTGTATTTAACAGTCCATTTATTTATAAGGCGTCTCCTGACAGGAGCTCAGAAGCAGTTGTCTGTCATAAACCATTGGGAGTCTCTTGAGAAGCTGCAAAGCTGGGAGCTGTAATAACTCATCTGTTTGGATGACAGCAAATTTGGCTCTTATATGAGCAGCCCAGCCAGACTGTGATTACTAACATGGCTGTGCAGTAGTCACAGCCTCCTGAGATGTAGGCAGTGTGGACGGTGGCTGCACAAACACTCCAATAGTGATACACAAGGGGACAGAAGCACTAACTTCACAGCGCTACACACAGAAGAAACAAGCCAGGCAGACACCTTCGAACAGCTCTCTTCTTAAGAAAACCTCTCCCCTAGAAGCAAAAGGTACATAAGTGTCAGTGCCACTCTGTGAATCACAGAACACTCCTCATGCTCTCTGTGAAATCAGAACAGTAAGATTTTGCTCTGGCCTCGGCTCAGCTCAGCCAAAGGAATTTCTCATTTAATTGAAAGCAGTAAGGTTTTAGTATTTACTACACTGCAGTTCGACTGCAGAAACATTAAATAAAATTAATCGCCTCTATTGAAAACATTGTAACAAGGAAGAGAAAAGATAGATTTTTTTTTTTTTTAAAGTACATTTTTCCCCAGCTGACTACTTGAACAAAGCATTGCATTCCATTTTCTCAATCATTGGATAGTAAGAGTGCAGACAGCACAAAGGATACTTAACTGAAATCATAAAACCAAAGCTCACCACTTCAAAGATACCAGTATTATTTGTATCATAGTTCAAAAAATACTCTGGACTTTGTTACATTCAATCTTGTTTATGGACAAAGAGGGAACATACTTAATATATAATTAAAGCCATGAATTTATTATTAGTATAATTGAAATTTTAAGAGGCTAATAAATAATAATACAGATGTAATTGTTACAGAAAAAGTAAGAAAAATAATGCAGTTAACATACGTAACATTTCCACCCCTTTTTCTCATAGAATCATAGAATAGTTTGGATTGGAAGGGACTTTTAAAGGTCATCCAGTCCAACACCCTGCGATAAGCAGGGACATCTTCAACTAGAGCAGGTTGCCCAGAACTGCATCCAACCTGACCTTGAATGTTGGGGCATCTACCACCTCTCTGGGCAACCATGTTATGTTGTCTTGTGTTACTGTCAACTCAGTCCACTGAACTGCAAGTATGCTTGCTACAAGATAACAAAGTTGCACTTTTGTAAAGTTTTGTAGGCAATGTTTTTGTATCCTTATTATGCAAGAATTGTAGTGATATTTGTTGATGTAGTAGTAAAAGATGCTTGAGTCAATCTATAGAAACTTTTAAAGCTGAGCACATACAGACAGCTCATCACAAAATATTTATAAAGCTATTAGTCATGGGGGTGCTGATACCTTTTTGGCCAAACCTTTAAAATTATTCTTTTGTCTTTTCTTTATAAAGACGATAATTTTGTTTTACTCCAGTCTTGGCAGCCTTCACGCTACTGCAATAAGGCTCCTTAGTACTGACCTCCAACATAGTTCTACTTTTCATACTGATCAGTGCAAACAATTGGTCTCTTCAGAAATAAAAGCTAATATGTTGTAAACATTATCACAGGTTAAAAAAAATAAAAAAGATCTCGTGAGCTCATAAATTAATTAGAAAATGTGGATGGCAATCATTATTTATTTATTTATTCATTCATTCTAACTAAAGATTTTTTCCCCTCTTTCTATTCTGGGTCAGGCAACCCACTTAAACCAAATAAAAATTATTGACACATGAGCAGCAATATAGAATCTAGATGGATCAATGAATGTATATAGATAAATCCTTCTCCTGTGGGCATAGGTCATAGTTCTGAGAAGATGCAATTCCTATTACCTACCAACCAATTTGTCAGGGGTTTTTTTCTCTCTAACCCTGAGGCCCATATGATGTGCACGCAACTAGCACAAAGACATTCCTGCAAGATAACCTGTGGACTGAGTGAAAATATCCAATTCAGTCTGCCTCAGATTCACATTTCACACTTGGAATGGGTCAAATTAAAACTTGATCAAACCAAGAACCAAGCTACTAGGGCAGTGTTTTCAATTGTATAGCCTGTTTTCCTAAAAGCAATGGCATTATGCAGAGTGAGATATTAAAAGATCAGGACTCTGATGAGAGCATCTCTGAACATTTCCAGTATTTATTTATTGTTGACATCTTATACACATTTTTCTTGAAGAATCCATTAGCCAGCTATGTTATCAGGCCAAAAAAATTTTCCGTTTACATTAAAAAAAAAAAAATTACAATATTAAGATAGTATCATTGTTGTAAGGAATAAAAAATTAAAAATGTGACAGTGAGGGAGTTTATCTCTGCAAAACTGTGTCTTACTGGAGTCTTTTCAAGAGTAAATGAATAAATATTTGACTAAAACTTCAGCAGAGAATTGTTCTGTCTTTCAGAAAGGTTGTCCAAAGCAAAGAAACTTGTTAGTACCTTTTTAAATTTATTTTGTTTACAATTAACTTTATAGTACAATTTGGTCTTCAAGAATAAAGACTAAGGAAATTGTTCTCATTACTTTTTGAATAATTGCTTGAAAGTGTAAGGAGTCCTTATACGACATCCGAAAATCTGTTTGCCTGCTGATCTTCCCTGGCTAATTTCACTTGTATTTTTTTTCTCTTTGAGTGTGCATCAAATCTGATCTCCTCTTCATTTCTGCTTTTAGATAATGCAAACGAATGTACAAAACCTGTGGCACTTGTGTGCTGCTTGATGAGGATAATCTGTATATATATCATCAGATAAATTCATCAGAAGGCTGATTCAGAGCACTTGCATTGGTTTCATCTTAATTTTCATCATAGACGACTTTTCTGAGATATGTAAATTGACTACAACTGAGCTTTTATATTTTACATGACCCAGGAAGACTATAACAGGCAACACAATAAACACTTTCCTTACAAACAGGGGGTCTTTCATCATTTGTAAATCTCCATGTTATCTTCCTTTTCCCTTTCTTTTTTGTTCTCTCCTTTTGATTCAATTATTCTGTTGTTCTGTGGTTAGAGCAACATAAATAGGTTAAATATTTGTGCTAGGCATTTTTGCAGGTTGTGGCACTAGTACTCACACAAATTCAAAGGAGAGGACTAACTTTGGGGAAGAGGAAGAGACCAGTGATAAGAAGTTGCAAGTTGGTTTGGGTTGGGTTTGTTTTTTTCCTAGTACAATTGTGAAGAAGTTGTCATCACAGGGTCTAAAGTATTGTGTTATCTAATGGCTGTTTTGTTAGCGATTTGGCAACTGGACTGTACTTCTCTTCAGGCCAGTGTTCCCCAATGCACAACATGACCATCAGTGTCAATGCTGGTTTATGAAGGTCCTTGGCTCGAAGCACCACCTCTGATCCACTTGTATGAGCACCATTAAGGCAGCAGTACTACTGTGAATGAAAAAGCCTGGGATATTGGACCGTTTTTAAAGGTCTCTGCCATTGACCATTGTATAATAAAAGCCACTAAATACAAATTTGATCACTATACAACTACCACTTCAGTTTCCAAATCTATATCATCTTTGTAGGGCAGACAGCCCATACTAGGGCAATAGAGCCCTGGAAGTGGATGTCTGTGGAGTTTCCTTTTCATGTGCACTATTAAAGTGAGATTCATTAATTTTTGTCTTAAATAGGAAGGAAAACAGATTTTGATATATAGAGTTGTTCCACAAAGTGAAATTCAAAGGTTCTGTTGATCTTTAAAATTGAACAAGGCAGCAAATGTACTACACTAATAATTTTATTTTGGAAGATTAATGAAAGTCTTATACATGTGATTTTCTTAAACTACTTCAGCCTAATCTAGTTCTGCCTGCAAATAACAATGTTTTGGGAAATATTTTGCTACTGAATTTAGCTAGCCTGCAGAGTTTTTGGTTATGTTTTTTTTTTTTTTCTGTTTTTTTTTTTGGGTTTGTTTGTTCATTTTTGGTTGTTTGTTTTTGTTGTTTTTTTTTTTTACTTTTCCCCATGGTATTGAACTTAAATGCTGTAGATAAGATGTCAAAGTATAGTCTTCATTGGTAAACCTCAGTTCAGGAGTTCCCACTCCAGGCTGTTCATTTCAAAACTTCATTTCTGTGTCCCTCCAGTTGTTACGATGCAGTGATTTATGGCAATGTGCTATAGCCAAATCAATAACCTAATAAAATACTTGTCCTCTTCCTTTTAATGTTTTTCGGAAGGTTATTTTTACATAGATTTTTTCACAGATCCAGCTTACGTTATGTTCCCATGGAAAGTAGTCTGGGTACAGCTGAAAACAGAAATCTGCAACATGGCTTGACATTCATATGGTTAAGAGAAGTTAAGTGCTTTAAAATGTCTTTTCCATCAAAGCTAGCACAGTTTGAAACTATTGCCTGCTTAATTTGGTCATTGTGTTCATAACATTACTCAATAAAAATGTAATGCTGGTAGGAATCTGTGTAAAAGATTTTCTGACTGTCTATAGGAGTAACACAGATGCGGTGGTGTTAGGCATGTAAGGAATTCAAGAGGCAAATGCCAAACTGCATCTGTCATTTTCCTTTATCACATCACTAACAGTTTGTCCTCTAATCTGCCTTCACTTTGACTATAAGCGATGTTCCACAATTCTAAGTAGCTTCAAATGACTTGGATTTTTAACTCTAGTAAATAAAATTACCATAAAGATGTTGTTTCAACTCCTATTGATGTAAAGTCCAACTTCAAAATTACACTGAACTGAAGTGATATTTTTCACAATGACATCAGGATGTATGGATCAAGATTTAATAACTTGATCACCGTGACTCTGCAAATAACCAATTTTTCAGTTTTCTTGTCAAAAACATTGAAAAAAATCAGTTCTGGTTCAACAGAATTTATTTTTTTCCCAGAAAAATAAACATTTTATGGAATGAGAGTAATTAAATTAACCCAAAATAAAACACTTGGGTTTGGTATGTTCAACACAGGCAAACAGTAAAGATCTAGACCGTCTGAGAAAGAAGTCAGTTCTACTTAGTGCTCCAGTTCCTCACTTCAGAAATCCAAGATTTGTCAAATACTCAGTTGTGTTTATTATTATGGGAAAGTTCAGCCAGATTTTATCATTATCTATGGAGATTATCTACCAAGGGGCTATGAGGTATTCTTCAGAGGCAGGGTGAACATGTCATTGAAAGAGATCGAGCAGTAAAAAACTCCCTTCTGTCCATTTCTTTTCAAATTATTTAGAGCGTTAACATTTTGTAAATAATTTAGGATAGGCTGAGATTTTTTAGTGAATTTATTATAGTAGAAAAAAATGTAAGTCTGTATTTGACTCAGTTTGCTTAAATTTATAAAAAAATCACCTGATTTTAAACTTCAAGCAACACCTTTTTTTTTNNNTTTTTTTTTTTTTTTGCTGCCCTGAAGGCTCGTTAGATATTAACAATAGAAATGGGACAGTTAAAATCTCAAAGTCAGCACTGTCTCTCTAGCAGTTATCACTGGATGAACAGAGGCTGCTTTTTTATATATGAGAAGTAAATAGTTCTTTAAATGTGTGCATAATTTTCTAAATTATTTTTATGGTCATTTTGTGGCAGAGAATTACTGTTGCATTTGTAGGCTTGCCTGCTTCATGTGCTTCATAATACTTTAGCTGACATCCTATTTAAACCTGTTTATTATGTTGCACTTTTGCTTATTCTTTAAATAGAGATAGACATCTCTAAGAAAATCTGTTCACACTCATGGAATCTAAGTGCTTATTCTACCACTCTTTTTTCAAGCTTGCTTGCTTTAAGCATCTCTTCTTTCTACTGCTTCAAACAACTCTTGTACAGCTTCTGTCTGTGCCCATTGTTTGCTTTCTTCTCTTTTGTAATTTAATTAAATTATGTTTGTAGGTGCATATGACATATTTTACACCATGAATAATTTGTCAACGGAATACTAAAGGGAATGCATACATGTTTCTCTGCTTACCCTTTGAGATTGGATTTTTACCTTCCTATCACACTTTCATAGAAAGAAAAAATGATTGTTCTTGAATCAGCACATTTCAAGCCAGCTTCTGACACTAATACACTCTTCTTTCAGGAGAAAAGACTAACACAGATTTAGAAAAATATCTGATTTCAAATGTTGTAAGGACTATGTAGTGTCTTGTAAGATGTCTATTTTCTTACACCAAGGGTTAAAATGCAATACTATAATTCTATTAAAAACACATCAACCTGTAATGAATACCAGCCTCTACCTCGAGGATATCACTGTATAAACAGTCAAGAAAAACAAAGGAAAAACACCCCCCACCCCCGACCCTGCCCAGTATTATTCTTGCTTTGGAGACAAGGTTTTGGCTAAAATAGTTTTCTCATCAGAAAATTACATCAGAACAGAAGTAAAAACTGCACTTGAATGTCATGGTCTTCATTCCAGATGGTCCAGCAGGACCGGGACCTTATCACCTGATGCACATTTACTGAACTTTAAACCTCAGCCTATCTGACTTGATTGGTTCAATATTTCAGGCCTGATTCTCCTTTAACCCTTAGCTCTATCACTGATGCACATTGTGCAAGCTCACTGAGAAGTAAACCAAGTTAAAGCAAAGGAGCTGCCACACTGTATGTTTGCGATATGCTTCACTATTCCTATATTGAGGCTGCTAAGAAAAAAATGGTTCCAAAACCTAGATCTATGATTGGTCAGACTGATTTCCAATATTAATCAATTTTAATTTTCCCTGAAAAGATTGACTAACCAATGGAGTGATAAACGGTAGTAAAACTGTTTCTAAGAAAAAAAAATAAAATACGTGTTTTCACTGCCTGTTTTCACTTGTTCATTTTGCCCCTGCTTTATTAAAAATAGCAGCAGCAGCATAATACGGTGACAAAATAAAATTTTCTAAAAAAGCTGTTTTATTCTGCATCCATTATATCATGTTTGGTCTTACAAAAAGCTGATAGCCACAGACACTGTTCCTGAGCCTTAGGCTTGATAAGCTCAGTTAAAATGTTCTTTTATTTTACTTAAAATCATCTTTATTGATTTTTTAATTTCTTTTAGTCTCTCAGAAGAAGAAACATCATTATGGGTAACTAATTTATTCTGATGCTAATTTGTGAAGCAAAGAATAGGCCTCCTGCAATCATAGCAAGACTTTCCCTCCTGATAAGGAAACTCTGTCAGACTTCACCATGTCAGTTTTATTTGTCAAGGAAGCATTAAGGTGCTGCAGGCAAAGGCAATTCAGCAAATTACAAGTTTAATTTGTATTTAATTTATATGACAGTAAACTGATTTCCACAGAAATAATTTTCATGGAATGTAACCAATGTTTAAATGGCACTGCATCAAAATGTTTTTTTCCCCAATTTGATTGGAAAAGCTATAAAGAAATGCTCATTTCAGGAGCACTATACAAAGTATTTTTATCTCTGTTTTTCATGTTGCTATCAAAGATTTTTTGACCTTCTCGTAAAAACAATTCTGAAATTCAGGAAGTTATTAACTTAAAATAGTGCAATTTTGTAGAAACTCAAAGTAAACCTCAGAAATTACATAGCCTGAGAGTGTGAAAGGGGGAAGAAACAGACAAATTTGTAGACAAATTTTGTTGGGATTTGGAAAAGTCCTGCTGAGTATCAGCTTGTTTGTATATTGGATTTTTTATTAAATAGAAAAACACCTATTACCTTAATGGCGCCAGCTGAAAGGGAAAGCATTTAAGCTTCAGCTCCCTTGACATTTTGAAAAGTAATGAAAGTTTCAACACATCATTTCTGCTGGTTTAGATGTGTTTGTTTACATAGTCTAAATAAATTTCGGATGAGCTGCCAGATCTCTAACATTTATCAATACCTGTCATCAACCCAAATTTTCAACACACTGCATTTCACCACAAATTTAGTTTCACTTCTGTTTTGATAAAAGTTTTATTTCATTTATGATTTTCCTGCAGCGTGAGAAATACCATTTCAAGTTGCAAAGAAATGTGAGGAACATTTAACAAGCTTGGGCACAAGCCAGTGGGAACCTTTTTGTCGTACTGTGCAATGCTGATCCTTCCAGTGCACTTACTGAATTAAGTAAATATCATCTGTGTCTCTTTTTCCAGAGTAATTACTGAACAATATAGAAAAATGTAACTATTACCTCACAGATTGCTCAGACCAGATGAAGTCTTGTTTAACATCTCATTTTTAGCAGAAAATAAAGTGTGGAAAAAAACCTATATTTTTAATTATTTAAATGCTATTTTCATCCTCCTTTCACCTTTTTTTCTTTAATGAAAAGGGAATTAAGAAGATGGAGGGAAAAGGAAAGTAAAAAGAAAGGAAGGGTTTGCTGAAACTAACAGAAAAATGTCATACCTGCAAATGCTTTTTATAAATATTTTTTGCTTTGTCATTAAATGTTTTACTGATCACTTTTTTTATAAATCCTAAATGGAACTAATTTTTTGAAACATGAAGTGAAACTGGACAAGCACATATTATTTGAGGTTCTCATATCTTCTCATATTCACATATGCCTGTGAAAGACATCTTTATGTGTATATTACTACAGTTGTCACTGGGACTATTCATTTGAACAAAGGTTTGTTGGAGCACAAGTGTTTGTTTGGTCCATGTGTCTTCTGAGTGTTGTAAGTTGTATTTTCATCACAAGGTTAAATATTTTATTACATTGAATGCTCAACAAAGCAGAATGCTAATGAAGTTGGAAAATAAATGTCCTACTGTATTACATTTTTCAAGAAAAAACAAAAATCTGTTTTGATGACAGAACTGAGTCTATAGCCTTTATTTGTTTAGTTGACTTAATACAGTTTTCATATGGAAGACAGTTTGTACTGAAAAGTACCGATTTGCAAAAATCAAAATACTTGTGGGGATGTGCGGATTGATTATTTTTTCTAACAGGAATAAAGAGTTTCTTTTGGAAATTCCCCTGGCTTCTTTACTATGTCAGCCTGAAAAAGCTGGTCAACATAACCCCCAGCTCTATCATAATCTGCAGCCTCTGCAGAGAGGTAAATGACCAGACCTAAGAGCATGCTTCAGGCTGTCCCTACGCACGTGAGTCTGAAGACACTATTCATATGATATCACCTAGGATTAGAAAACAGGACCTTAAAGGACTTCCACACACCCTGGTATGGAAATGTAGTTCTGGAAGACCTACAAACACTAAATATTTTCAGGTCCATACTGTTGCAAACCTTCTGAGTTCTGACGTTTGGTTAGATTTCTGTAAGAGTTGGAAAGCAAACTATGAAATCACCTTCAGTAAAGAATGAACAGCCTACTAAGTCTCAAATGAGCATTGTTTAATGATGAAGCTTAAATAAAATCTAAACCAAACCCTTGTTAATTCTTGCTGGCTGTAAATCAAATTCAAATTAGTTTTTTCAATCAAACTTTCAGTTTTTACAAATGAGATATAAAGAACTGTATGGTCAGATGAAACCACAGATCTGGGAAAGGGAGACAAAACAAGCAAGGGGTATATCCAGAAAAAACAGAGACCTTCCAAGGCAGTATATACAGTATTGTAAGAGGTCAAAGTTACTAATAAATATAGGGAAAAAAAGTAAGTTTTCAGGAGACAGAAAGTATGTCTGGGCAGAGTAAGAAAGGATGAAGAAAAGAACAAAGTAAGTAATAATTATTTCAGAAAGAAGATAGGTAGATGATACTCAGAAAAAGTGCCTCTAGTATTTTCCTAAGAGCTGTGTGATCCATGGGATTCTGTTATTTGTGGAAATGCATATAAAAGTAATCAAATGGGACACCATTTGTGCCTGATAAAAGCCAAACCACAACTAGTTCAGTTGCAATAACAGTTTGTGGACCATTCCTTTAAGACTTTAGACTCTCTGTATGAACTTTGGGAAATGTCATGAAGTTGACGATATCATCTGTTGATATTTAAAAACAAAACATCTGTATCAATTCTGGATTTGACTGGAACATGTTAGAAACCTTAGTTGTCTTAAGAAGAGAAAAGTTAGATTTGATATTATTGATAATCCTCCTCTTTGTATTAATAATAGATACTGTCACTGCAGAATAAACAAACAAGAAATGGCGCATCTAGAAAATAAAAAAACTCTTCAAATTCAAACCTTTAGTTTATTAGAAAAGGCTGAAAAATATCACCAATTCCATACGACATTTGTCTGCATGGGGGAATGGGGGGGTGGGGGGTGTCCTTGTGCCTATTTCATCTTCACTTCCACATGAAAGGAGTTTTTAATGAGTGACACTGATAGATATGTAATGTAGTGACAAATATTTTGTTTAATCAGATGTGCGCATTTAACTCCCAAGATGTAACAGCTTTTTAAAGGAAAACAAAATAGCCTGGTCCTGACAATTTTCTAACTTGATCCTTTCCTTCTAGCAAAAGGAATTCCTGGGAACTGGAGGATCCTACAGTTTCTTTTACCAAAAGTCTCTGCTAAATGGTGCCTCATTTCTGAATATATGCCACTCTTTCATAAATTACTTCAGGGTTATCACCTTGATTTGGCACTCAAAACTGGCATTAAGCAGTAAGGAAAAGGAAATATTTCTCTAACTTTGAAACCTTTTGGGCAAGTAACTGTTTTCCAAGGCATTTCTGAACAACATATATATATCTATATATATATATACACACACACACATATATGTGTATATGTATATGTATATATATATATGTTGCAAATCAGTTCTCCAATACTATCTGACATTTACTGTGCTTGTTAAATCCGCTTTTCACCAGGAGAACAAGCAATCCAACTAAAAACAAGGAGCCAAAAAATAGATTTTAAAAAATAAAAACAGTAAAAAATCATAACACTTTACACTTAACTTAAAGGCCAATGTATCTGTGAGAGATGATGAGCATAAACAGCACTACACAAACAAGCTACTGGTGTAGCAGAAGTGTCTGCTAGAGTTTCAGAGCTAGAGCACCTTTTAGAGTGAAAAATACACAGGCAACCCAGGAGTACCTTCTTCATTTTGTTTAGTTTCATTAATTTTAAGTGCCATGTCAGCTTGGAAAGGCTAAGAGGGATGACCTATCTTGCCGAACTAGCTGGGAATGCACTTAGTGCTAGGCAGAAAGACTAAGCAGCAGCTGAGTGTTTTAGAAAAAACAAAAATAATGTGTTTAAGTGTTTGGGGTTTTTATCTGTTGCCTTTTCTAATGTGAACAGCTGTAAACATTCAAATTGTTATGCAGTTTTCTGTCAGAAAGAAGACAGAAACACAAGTCTTCTTGACAAATTTCAACTGTTATATACAACATTTACAATTTTTAATGGCAGGTGAGCATGGAAGGGTCTGCTGCTTTGTCCAGCACGAGAATTATCCTTCATTTCCCCTTCTCAAACACTAAGGGAAAGTCTAGTGTTCTGGCCACTGTATGATAAACAAAATTTTTCAGTGGTACCATCACTGGCTCAGCTATACTGGAGGGAGCATGACATGTTAACATTACCACCATAGAGTTAAAGGCTCACAGTGTCCGTCTAACAGATGGAAAGGTTTTGCCTACACTGGGCAAAAGGGTAAGGCTGAACTGTTAGTCTCAATTTATTTCTATCTCCTTTTAGGTATACTGAAGAGATGCAACTCCATATTGCAAACACAGCTTTCAAGAGCAACTATTCTGGAATATCTTACCTGTAGTGACTTTTTGATTTAAAAGTACTGTTGCTGTTGGTGATACAGCTGTATCGGTGTTAACAATTCCGGGAGCCTTGCTAAGATGACATTTTCAGCATGCAAAGTTAAGGGGCAGAGGTCAGAAAACATCTAGCAGAAACAGATAACTATTTCAACTACCAGCGATGGTATTTTCAGAAAGGAACAACTTGTATGGCAACTTCGTTATACGAGTTGACATATACCTGCATTGTAAATGGCTGTTATTTCAGATTTATAGAATGGAAGAGTGCAGGGTTGATGATTCATATAATGACTAAATACTAGAAGTACTAAATGTTGCTTCCCTGTCATAGATGTAGGATAAAATTAGTTGGTATTCCAAATTCAGCTAATAGTGGAAAATACAATATTAAATGACTAGCAACCTGGCTGGCAGCCTCCGTAAAGAGGTCAAAACCTGAATGATTAATGGCAGATGAGCTGTCCTTTCACTTGTTGACTATATTTTCAAGGTAGACTTAAAGAAGTTTGGACAGAAATGGTAGAAACTTACTTGCAATTTTCTGCTCGTTCCCCGTGGAGAGAAACTTTCCAGTCTGGCACTTACACAAACTCTCTTATATAGGAATCTCTTACAAAGCTGCAGTCCTGAGACATTTCTAATGTTTTGACATTGATAAAAGAAAATACTTTCTTAATTATTTATCCATATGTCAGAAATATGCAGAAAAGAACAGAATTATCATTTCCCATAAAGCCTTTTTTTATTCCGGAGATCTAAAAAAAAAGCATTTAATAAATAAATAAGAAGAGTTTTTCATCTGTTGGCACTGCAGTAAGTATATAGACAAAGAGAGCACCTACTATGCTTTTACCAATAGTTTTCATACATTAGACATTATACATCAGTGACAGGATACTGGTGCCTGCTTTTCTAGAGGCACTGGGCAATGTATTCTTCTTTCACAATACTTTGCACTTCTCTTTTTCTTTTCTTATGACATCAGACATTAACTGGATATTAAAAAATCCAGCTTAAATTTCATGATGCATTATGTCTTTGAAAACTTAAGATAAACCTGTTAAAGAGAACAGAAAAACGTGAGTTTTCAAAGTGCTAGTGTTCAGCTTCTGGCGCTGTCTGCATAAAACTGCTTTGGGAGACACTCCCTTCTCTCTCTCTCTGACGCCTTCTCCTTCTTTTTTATGAGCACACAATACGTTCTTCTCAGGCTAATCTACTTAAAGTGTTATCAAATTTATTCTACTCACTGTATCTGTTTCTGCCTATTATTTGTAACATCAGAGATATGTGACCGGTTTTTAATATATGGAAGTCATCTTTATTAATTTTAAATAAATTCTTAACAATCCCCTTTGGATTTTCTCCCCTTCAAGTGTTAGTGAAAGGGGAGGGAACAGAAAGACATTGCCGTCACACTGCTCACAAAAATCATAAACTGCAGAACTGGGTGCAGACCACGATTGGTTTCCCAGGTGGGTGGATACATTCATCAGTCCCTGCAGTCTCTATCCCTGCCCCTACTAGGGGTTGAGCTGCCTGTGTTCCCCCAGCTCTTACCCACCACAGCTGCACAACCAGCATCAGACGGACCTCTGTGTTGAGCTGACTGAGGGAGAGCTGTGAGGAGTTCTGATGGGAGCTGCATCCCATTCCCTCCCCTCCAGAGAAACATTTAGTTCTTGCCTGAGCTGCATGGCAGGTTTATTGTGCCTGGCTGTGTCTCTTGCTGGCCCTGACTAGACCTGGCTCAACAGGTAGACCTTGGACCTGATTTACCACTGCAGACTGCTTTG
Source organism: Dromas ardeola (assembly GCA_013398915.1). Lineage (NCBI taxonomy): Eukaryota > Metazoa > Chordata > Aves > Charadriiformes > Dromadidae > Dromas > Dromas ardeola. The sequence continues at coordinate 2,795 of VYZM01009352.1, read as the reverse complement.
GCAACCACTATCTGTTTACCTGTTTACTTTCTCTGGACCTTCCCTACTCTGCTTGCTCACATATTGCAGGTTGGTGTCCTTGCTGGTGAGGCTGTGGTCTTGTCCACCATGCTTGCCACCAGCCTGGGCTCCCCAGTGGAGACATCTGCTTTTGCTGCCCCAGCACTTTCCCCTTACTCTGGGACCGTCTGAGGGCTGATGTCATAGGGTATCTTCCTGCCCCTGGCCTCAGCGCACTGATGCAGAAAGATGTTTCTGTATAGCTATTTCTTGCAGCAACACCCCCTGTATCTGAGGCAGGAAATGATGGAAAATGAATGTCTATAGTGAGGTTATATATATATAAGGATTCCCTTTGTCAGACTGATACATCTATGTCTCTGTGCTTGACTGCAGGACCTCTGGCCCTAGGTTTTGAATATCATTAGAAAGCTTGGGGTTTATTTATTTATTTATTTATTTATTTTCCCCACAGAAGGAATAGAAATCATTTTGTTCACACTAATATAAATAATAGTATATATAGCTGTATATAAATGATATATTGCAATTGAATAATTGCTACTCTCTTTACTTATCTAGTGGAAATATAAGGGCATTTTTTTTTATATTCAGTGATAAGAAGGAATTGTCTAAATCCAGTGGCATGAACAAGTAGAATGAGATTTACTGTGACCAGAGGCTCCTTCTGAGAGGCTGGCTGTGAAGTTGGTTTTTTTTTCTTATTTCTGTTCTTGCATGTGGTGCAAAATACTGAAATGAGAGGGATGCCATTTCAAGGTCATTGTGAAAAAAGTAAACTTAATGCTAATTTTGTATATTGCACACATTTGAACAGGTAGGGCTGTCTGGCACTTAGAACAGTCTCAGTCTTAACTGTTGGTTCTCTTGACAACACAAACTGTAGGTTCGCTTTGCTTCTAGTTAGTATTCTCATGGATTTGCTTATTTAGATTAGAATAACTAGATGTTGTGGGTCACACCTTGAGCTGACATGAGTACTTGAATTGGCTACTGCTTGAAATAACCTTAATAGCTGATATCACCTGATGCTTTGAGGACATAGTCTGTGCACTTCTAGCCTTTTATGAAAATGCCACGAATTATCTATTTTAAAAGGCTGAAGAAGGCCATGGTCAGCCTTGGGTTTGGAAGACTACCTTGATCTGAAGACTAGTAATGAGCTAAACCTCCATCTTAAGGTCAAATTTTAAAACTTTCCAAAGCCTTTAATGACACAGCCATTATTATATGACAATTGTTTGGTGTTTTGTTTTTAATTAGCTTTAAACTGGGTTCATGTAATTTCCTGGCAAAAAAATTAATAACTCAAAAATGACCTTTATAGGTGTCCATGACAAAAGAAGTGCCAAAAGAATAATATCTCTGTGAATGAAGGAAAACATCCTGATGTGCACACCTAAGGGGAATTATGAACATCACAAAATATCACCATTATTGTTACCAAAGCTCAGTGAAGAGGAGTTTATCAGAAGCTTGAATTCCTCTTGCAATGCTCTGCAAAGTTGCATTTGGAAAGCTCTCGACAAAAGTTTTCCGGCGATAAAAAGTTGTCTGTCTAAAACTATCTGTATTGCACTTGTTTTAAATTCTGCTTTTACTTATTCATTTGCTTGTTTGTTGCAGAAGATTCTTCTCCTTGTTTCTAAATGAATCTTAAAAGGAAGGTGCATCAAAATTTTACAGCAATGTCCCATTTAAAGAATTAACCTAGAACTACAGATGTGATAGTCTAATCCTAAACTTGCTATGTCCCTATTATTTCTCAGAAAATATTTATAAAGTTCAAACTATTATCTTAGGTATAGAAACTTCATAATCTTACTGATGCTTGATAATATGCGGCAACGATCTTGTTTGTGGAGCTTTAAAAAAAAAATCACCTTTTAATCTCAGGCTAATTAATATGTATGAACGACCCCACCCCTCCACAGGTAGAACCTCAATAAAGATAGAGCTCTCCAAACTTTTCTAGTTTGCCTGTGATAAAACTGAAAGTATCACTTTAAATTTGCCTTTATTCCTCAGAATTACACATTCACATTGAAATAAATATCATATACGTGTGTGTGCAGATGTATACTTGTGTATACAGATGCACAGATGCATATATACATGCATGCAATACACTTCTGTCAAGAAAGACAAAACCATTCATTTCTTAATTTGAGAAACAAGTGTGTAACCAGCAGCCTACCTGTTCAGGTTATGTTATGATTCTCATAATCACGCTTCAAAAGTTTCAAACAATAAATGTCAAAAAGATCATTACAAAACTACCAAGATACATGTAAGTTAAAATATCTCAGAAAATAACCTGTTTGAATTACTAGACACATTTCCTTTGAAATATTTATTGTTAAATATTTACTATTTTTAAAAGTCATACAAAAGTCAGCAGATGATTAACTCCTGGCTCAGAAGTGGGTGCAACCGGCAGAACTTTGATTACTTTGATCATGGATTGATATACAGGACACCAGGCATGCTGGCAACAGGCGGGGAAAGCCTGACCCAAAGGGGAAGAAGGATTCTGGGACAGGAGTTAGCAGGACTCATTGAAAGGGCTTTAAACTAGGTTTGAAGGGGGACGGGGATGTAACCTGAGTTACTAAAGTGGTGCCTGGGAGCAGTATGCCAGTGCTGGTGGGTAAAAGCGTGAGTAAGGTCTTGCAACCCGTTGTTGCAGTGGAGGTGGGAGATGATGGCCCATGTGCTAGCAAAGACATGAGGAGTAGTGATCTACAGTAGTGTCTGAGCACGGTCAGGTGGGA
>VYZM01009311.1:13248-27663 GCA_013398915.1 Dromas ardeola | reverse complement strand
TTTTTTTTTTTTTTTACAGTCTTAAGCATGCTGTTTGGAAAAGAAGCATTCTATCTGAAATAATTTTATCTTTGATCTTTAAATTCTGAGACAAATTCAGTTGGAATATTTGCATGTGTTTCAATTGTGTAGAGGATTTGCTTTTCTATGCTACTCTTCTAATATGTTGTACCATAACACCATCAATTTAGAAGGGCACACTTGCTGGGTTTTGTCCCAGAGTATTCATTCTCATTTTCAGTAGTGGGGTGGAACTGTTCATTTTTCACTCTCAATAATTTTAGTAAATCTGATTTGGAATACTATATTTGTGTTAGTGGTAGTAGGATCACTTCAGCTCAAGTATTTTAACCTTTATGAAGTGCATGTCTGGCTTCTGGTCTGTAGGAGTGCAGAAGTCTTCTGCAGTGGAATTGGCATGGTTTCATCATACAGAAATGGGATGTGTGGGAGGACAGGAGCTGAAGGTTAAAATCCAAAGAGATCAAAAAGAAGGATATACATATCTTTTGTTAATAAGAACTCAAATCTGAAATAGCATCTTTTTGATCCTGTAAAGGACAGGAGGAAAGCGGTGAATTGAGATGGGTGGCGCTGGCTAGGGGAGCTGTCACAGCATTTCTTCTAATCCTTTCTCTACCATCCTCTGGGACAGATGTAAGGTGCAAACAGACTCGGGCTCGCTCTGCTCATTCTCAGAGCTGGCCACACATGAGCTTGGTTTGGTGTTAAGCTCACGTGCCCTGTCTCTCAAACAGCCTTTTGAGGGCATTGTGGAAGAGCTTACAAGAATCTGTACATGTTCTTGTAAACGGGTCCAAAAAGGGAACCTTCACCTCTGTATTTTCTCCATGAACAGAGCTACCTATGTACGCTGGAGCTGGGACATGAAGCTGTGAGACAGATCTTGTAGTTTTCACTCTTATTCCAGTTGCAGTGACATTTCTAGATTAAGTACTAAGGATTTTTGTGTATGGTTTTCAGATCAAAACTTTTAAAGAAAATTATCTATTAAATCTAAGTAGATGCTACATTGCTCCAAGCCTATATAGCAGTGGTCTTTCCCAGTTTTATTTAATTTGATTTATCATACTGTACTCCAAAGTTTGGGTGTTTTTTTTTAAAAAAAAAACAGAAAAAAAAAAAAAAAAAAAACAAGGAATAAGGATCCACTAATTTGCAGTCCTTACTAGGACAGCTTATTTGGGCTGTTGCTTCCAAATAATCTGAGTAGCAATTGACATATGAACCTAGTTGGCAAGGATGCCAGTGTAGCTATTTCTTGACTGTGATGCTAAGTAAGACAGTGAAAGCATTTTCATACTGTCCAGCTTTGCATTGTTATTTGCCCTAGGGTCATGTTCAAAAAGCTTTAAAAGAACACAGAAAGTAAATCTGTTGTGCAACGAAATTTGAAGATGACTGATTATTTCATATGTAGATAGGATTTGATTACATATTAACAATATCGTTATTTCCCTTTAGTATTCTGTATTCAATAAAAAGGTTTACTGTTTGATGACAACTGAAAAAAAAAATCCCACCAGAAACAAACCCACCACCCCAAAAAACCCATCCCAACCCCCTAGACATTTTTCAAATCAAATTTCACGCCAAAATCACTGGCAGAGAAAAATTCCTTTGCACTCAGATCTGTTACAGTCAGCGCAAAGCAGTTCTAGAGACTGGACGCAACTTTCTGAGTTATTATTTAAATGCAGGTTCCAGATATGTTATTACAACACAAGGATGTTTTGTGACTGCAGATGACCCTCCATATGCCCCCTCCCTTTTCTGCCTTGTTACAGATTTCTTGAAGTGTTCAAGGCATTAGACACTGAATGCTGAACATTGCTTTATGATAAACTGCAGAGCTTTTGTTTGTGACCCTGTATGAGGAGGAGTCTGAATTTGGAATAATGAAGCTGTGACCTTCAGTGTGGAGTGACACTCGTACTGCTTGCATGCCTGTGTACATCTCTTTCTGAATGAAGAAGCTCTTTGAGGAAGTGAGTGACCTCAGAAGCAAAAAGGTGGTGGAAAAACCTCAGTTAAAAACCCAACTGCTTTATGAGGTTGGGGTTAGATTCTTTCATCATTATAGTATATAATGAAAAGGGGCATTAAAGTTTAGATATTCCTAAACTCATGCCTACTAGAGCTTTTCTGAGCAAGTGGGTTGATCAGTCTTTATTGTTTGGGATCTTAATTTGCTAAGTTGGCTATCTATCTTCCTGCTTTCAAGGGGAGCTTGGTTAGGTGTCACAATTTATTAATGTGATTATAGCCTTCAATGTAGTATTTTTTGCAGGGGCCTGAGATTATGGGAGACTACTTTACCCATCTGGCTGATCGCTGGGAAAGAGAAGTCGTTCATCCAAGCTACTTAAGAAAGCCAGCACTGTTCTTTGACTTTCTTCTCTGAAACTTCCAGAATGTTTGTCATAGACCAGGAACGGTTTAGCAAGTCCAAAAATTTGGGTTATCTTCTCATCCTTCCTGGGCAAAAAAACAGGTCTGTCCCTCAGATCCTCACTCTTTTTCAGCCTTTTCTTCTAGGCTTGTAACAGTAACCTCTGAAAAAGGAAGTACCTTGAAGTTCCCCCCATAAAGACCCCCTGAAATTGCCTTTTGCCACACTTAGAAAAGTAAGATGAGTGTATGAAAACTGTATGAAAAGCCTATATGGGGCAGAACACAAGGGGGAAGCATGGGTTCACACCAGGAGCGGTGAAAAGCAGAGGTGGCAGTGTTGATGTTGCCTGGCTGACTGAAGTGGAGATGATGGCTGAGGATACAAAACTTTATTGATATGAGTGCAGAATTTATACGGGTTTGGCATAAGCATACGTTACTGTTGAACTGGGACCAACACATGTATTACATTGTGACAGAGAGGCTGCAGTTAAGATTTTTTTTGGGAAAAACTATGAATGGATATATAAACTTCATAGAAATGCGTGTGCTGTCATCTCTGTTGGGATTCATGTGAAGATGGCTACAACGAGGGTCAAAAATTGCATTACTCACTTTACAGCTGTGAGGGTTCCAGTACCATAATTGTTACACGTGCTTTAGATGAGGAGAGGGCATTAAAAATAACATTAGACAAACCACAAATAGAAGATATTTTTAAAAGCCTTTTATTTTGTAACAGTCTTGTAATTTTGGAGAGAATCATAGGATCATGAGAGAGAATAGAAAGTATAGCTTATAATAAAACCAGTCTGTCCTCTTCATGCTGTCATCTGTTAAGGTAGGAAAACTTCCCAATCTAAATGCTGTAAGTACTAAGATGAGCATTTTCCTCATCGCTCCAGCCTGGGATGCTCTCACTCAGCATAGAGTAGCAAGAGGTTCTTGCTGTTGCTGGAATTGTGGAAACAGTGAGAAAGGCTGGAGGTGGCACGTGGCTGAATTTTGTGGGCTCCCCGATACATTGCACACTGAATCTCAAGAAGAGCTCATCATATTGGTAGTTCAGGCTAAGGAAAAAAGTATCAACTAAAATCAATAGCTTTACACCACTGTGATCCTCTTCCATCTGACAAACCCTTTTGTACAGAAATAGGCTTTGATCAATGCCGTCCTTATATATAATGAATATAGTTCTATTTCTAGCTATGCTATTTTTCCAGAAATATTTCTTCAAGAACTACACCATACAATACTGGTTTTGGCTTTAAAATTATGAATGTTCCTATTTTAAATTGTAGAACTATGATTCATTTTAATAAGCTATGATATCTTTGCGAACTGATACACGAGTGCATATTCAAGTTTCTCAAGAATATCTTGTTTGCTGCATAGGAAATTGAACTCTGTCTTTCTATCAAGTACATGCAATCAAATATCTGACTGGGTTGACACTTTAGCCTGCTTGTACAGCATGTTCTCTGCTGCAACTCTGGGTGAGACATTCTCTACTTGGGTAGTATATCTTTGTGTTAAGCTACGTATGTGGGGGCAGGAGTAGAAGCAGCACTTGTCTTGCAAAATACGCTATTGAGCTGTATTGATTTCTCATTTAGCTGTATTGGGTGTTCACCCTGGAAATCCATCTAGGTTTCTAGTTGCTCATGAGAAGGCTGATTAGTATTATGTTATCTAATGAACGCATATAGGCACCCACAGCTTATGCATCTTTTATACACTCTATGAACAAACCAGAAAAGACATCTACATGAAATAATGAACTACCCAGCAAGTAAATCATGGAGCTTGTTAGACTGTACAATTAAGTTATTTTTTCAGTTTTTGGAAGGCAGAAATAAACAATGTATTAGTAGTTTGATTATTTGCCTGTTTGTATTTTAAAGCAGCTGTATACTTTGAAATTCTGTAGTGTAAGATGAAACAGAAGAAATGTATGATTTGGAAACCTGATGAATCAGGTAAAGTGTACATGGCCAGAACCTTCTGCTCCATTTGATTTGGTCTCTGATACAGGTTTTGTCACTATATGACTGCCCAGGAGTTCCAGATTTCTGCTGAGGATTTTCTGCCTTTCATATATTCTTTCCAAATATTTTCATGAAGGCAATGTTGGCCTATCTTCTTAGGAATGCTCTATTACACTAGCCGCTCTGGCTGTGCAACTAGATCTGTATGCCAGTACCCTTGCTTGTCTCCATTTTACATGATGTAAATGTCAACGGTGGGTGTGTGGCAGCTACTTTTTAAGGAAGTCAGATAGCTCGTGATGAGTTCAATCTGGACAAAGTATTTTTCTAAAAACAAACTAAGAATGGGTTTGGATCATTGGTTCTGGATCATAGAAAGTCAAAGTGGTTTGTTCTGAGTGACCAAGTAAAGTGCTTTCAGAAAGAGGGTGATGGAGCAATCATATTTCTCTCTGAAATCCATGAAGAATATCTTCCATTCCATCTTCTTCATTTTTCTTCACATGGTTCCTTTGATCCTTGTTTCAGGGAGTGTTCCTGATTTTCAAAGTTAATGTCCAGTTGTTTATATGCATTTGTGGGCAGAGGAGAATGTTTCATTCACTGCCAAGGTATGCTTTTAAGAGTGGGAGAGTCTCATTCTGTTCCTAAAGACTGATTACACATCATATCAAACGGAACATGCAAATTTCCACATGTTTAACTTAATTTTAATGTAAGAATTTTGACTTGGTCATTTGTCTTAGAAATGCTACCAAAAAAAAGTAGGAAAAATGGGGCATGTGCTATAATCATAACAGCATTGCAAAATGTTCTCACATTCTTTCTTCATGAAGTATGCCGAGGAGATTTTGACAAGGAATAACAGCAGTCTAGCCTACCATTGCAGTATTAGTCATGTAATGGCTATAAAAAGTAAATCTTTCAGTGGCAGTCGTTTCTAGGTTGGACATTATCTAGTTTTTCTAGTTTCCTATTTGTGTTAATGTCTGGGAATTTGTAATTTCTTGGTCATACTTAGCATTTCAGGAATGAGCTTGGACTTTACCTTGTCCCTGTTACAATGAAAAAGATTTTCTGCTTTATTAAATAAGAGCTTTGTTGCCATTTATTAAATGAGAGCTGTGCTTAAGAATACTTCTGATAAGTACTGTATCATCATGCCTTCATCTTCAAGCAATCCAGAGAGACAGTATCAGGCAGAGGGAATAATTCAGTGAGAGGGAGATAAGGGAGTTATTTGTAGGGGCAGGGAACCGGCAGTCGGAGGCATGGGTGCTGTTAAGAGAGAGATTCCTGGGGTAAGCTTCCATGTAAATAACACTGCTGATTTCAGAAGGTTTATGTAGGCTTGAAGATACAGTGCTTATAACTTACACACACTGTGTATTCACAGAACTTTATATAACCTAACTGACAATTGTGCTTCCTCTTTAATACTGAGAAGATGGGTGAGAGTGCAAACAGGGTAAGTTTGAATTTTACTTTTAAATGACAATTGCTGTTTACAAAAGCAATGATTTTTACATGGAATTAAGCACAGCTTAGTCAAAGGCAATATGTAACGTGCTGCATACCTCTAGATCATTGGACTTATTTCCATTGCTCTCGCCTGATCATACTACACCGTCCAATGAGGAGACTTCCGTTGATTTCGCGTGCTTTGAATCTCTCTTATATGGAAGGTTTCATATTATAGCTGCCCCAGGCATGATGACAGTACTAGCAGAAGATTACATAAATAATTGCACAGTGAAGCTTAATACAAGCATGATGTCTGTAAAGAACAAAGTTGGTCTTGTAAAATGGGGCCTTTATAAATTACTGCAATGGAAATAAAAGGACAAGAGTGAACATCCAAGCTATCACTTACAAGGCAAATAAAAACTGCAAAAGGAAGAGCAATACCTTGAGGAAAAGAAGGGGTTATGTGATACTGTTGAGAATTTTAGACAGGCAGAATTGCTGTCATATTCAAGTCCAGCAGTCAACCCATTCCCTAGCATTAGTTGTTTTGATTTCATTTCACACAATCAAACTGAATTTTGCTAGCCACTAATGGTGTGGCTTCAATAGCTGGACAGATGACTCTTTGTCCTGCCAAATGTGTTCTCATCTATCGTATCACCATCTGCTATTTTAAATGGGAGAAGCATTGTTAGTGTCTCTTGCCAGATGTGGCTTGAGTCTCTCAATTATTCTGTGGTAATAAAAGTGCTTTTATAGGCAAGTGAAGGTGTGTCAGACTTGGTTTGTATAGGTGAGATAAAGTTTGCAAGGTTGTTACTGTTGAAAAAGAGCTGAAAAAGGTGATACCTGGACATACTGTATACCATATACTCGTAGTGGAGTTATGCCTGCCTTTCAGTATCATCAAATATTTGCGAAAAATTAAGCTTTAATGCAGAAACTTTTTCAAATAATTGAATGGAGCTTATTGCATTTCAAAACTTCATTATCAAGTTTTTTTATTGTTTAATGTGCAGACCACGTAAAGCTAATACATATATTTGAAAGTAAAAAAATGTAAATATCACTTTCTTCATAACAACTTGTAAAAACTTAAATGAATTCTGTATTTTGGAATCTTTTGTGTTTTATGTTTGAGTTCCTATTTGAGTATTGTTTATTCTTTAATTTATTCAAGGTACACGGAAATATTTTATTCTTTTTTTTAATAAGCGTTAGAAACAAAATAATTTTTATGTTATTAGATTGAGTGATTTTCAGATTAAAAAGCTAGTAGGTGTGACTGGCAATGCACTCAATCTCTAGAACAAATTCCTCTCTCTTTCTCTCTCGCTTTCTCTCTTTTTTTTCCTTCTCTCTCTGAATTTCAGATTAAAACAGCGTTTTGTGTAGGTTTTGTTTGTTTTCACCACTGTGACTTGGGGTAATTGCTGAGAGCCCTGAAATAAGGAAGAAGTTTAAACTTTAGCTAATTTAGGAATGTGTTATTTTAGCTATATGATTACATCATAGTCTGAGGGCATATTCCACCTGTGGTCTCTCCCCTTAGTTCCCTAAAAGGATTCTTTCCAACACTAAGCTGTGTTTTTCTCAAGAAGTAGCAGGCTAACACAGGTTGTGGTCACAGTGACAGTGGCAGTCCCTTCCCTTTTCACCTTCTCTTAATTGCAGCCTTTTGGTGACAGGTTAGCTAACATCTCTTCTCTCTAGGTGAAACGATGCAATTCTTCTTTGGCTAAATTTAGGCATAGAGGATAGCCATCCAGTTTGGCCTTTTGTGCTGATGGAAGTGGCAGGCACTTCTACGCCATTCTCCTTTGGGAGCCTGAGACTGGTAGCTGATTAGAGTGACCAAAACTTTTTCAAAACAAGTATTATTTATTCCCTTGAGGGTATACAGGCTGTTATTATTTAACCCCTATTGCTGATTACTATCAGCATGTTTTGCCTTAATCTTTCTATTAACCCTTAGCAGTAACCTTCACCTATGGATGCGTGGGAGAAACCCAAAGGAACTCTTGGCTTTCAATCGTAACTCCGTGAAGACCCATGTGCTTATCACTCTTTCCCCTTCCTATTTCTCAGGATGTATTTTCAATGTCTAAACTTTCTCAAGGCAGTAGTGTAACTCTGCCTGGCTCAAAGAAAACCATCCCCTCAACTATTGGCCCAACTTTTGGTATCTTCCTCTGGTGCAGATTTCTGCTTTGAAGAAATGCCTTACTTCTATTTTATTTATTTTGTCCCACATCATTCTAGACTAGCAAGTTAATAACAAGGAAATAAAACCAAACCACATAGTATGCTGTGTGATTAAAATATAGATAACATCTCACTCCTCACTTCTTTAGTGGAAGGGGTTTTCTATCATTGCAGGAGTCTATCAGAAGAGTAAAGTTTGGCAAGAGAGAGGAAAATGTGACTGTACAACCTGAGCTTAGAAAGGACACAGGTTTTGTGTTAGCTACAGTGAGAGCCCAACACTGAGTATCAGACCATAAATGAACAATAAATGCAATCATTAATTAGCACAGTGGTTTATTTCTCTACTTAATTCGTTACCTCCCTATTCCTTTTCTCAGGGGAAAGAAAAAAAATCTGATACTGTAAATTCTGAACAAACAATGTCCAGGCAAACAAAACTTATTCTATCGACCGGTGTTTATAAATCACCCCCCATATAGTTCCTCCTAGGAACTCTGAAGTCATGAGTGTTTTCCAAACACGCTGATGGTGAAGGATGATGAAGGTAATTATTCAATAAACCAATTCCAATTTAATCTCTGTTCAATTGATGATGTGTGTAAGTTATAAAAGTGCTTGCTTTGGTATATGTTGTCTGAATCCCAGTTGCCACTATATGTTAGTTGATGGCAGTCTTTTCTGGATTGTCTTTGTTCTATCTAGTCTAAATTCAGTTTATTCCATATATAACTGGACCTCACTTCTTTAGAAGCTTGTTTGAAGTATGTATGCCTAACTAGTATTTCTACCCAGGAGATATTTAGTTTCAGTTTACAAATAAATCATAGAATCATCTAGGTTGGAAGGGACCTTTAAAGATCATCAAGTCTAATCATCAACCTACCACTGCCAAAACCACCACTAAACCATGTCCCTAAGCACCACGTTTACCCCTCTTTTAAATACCTCCAGGGACGGCAATTCCACTGCTTCCCTCGTCAGCCTGTTCCAATGTTTGACCCTTCCGGATAAAGATGGAATGTCTTACGTAAGGTGCTAGATGTCTTAAATCTCTGTTTAATTAAATGCATGGGAGTAGACTTAGATGACCTAGTTCAAGCTTTCTGAAGATTTAATTTCCTTTATATTAATAAATCTATTTCAGTCTAAGAGGAGTTGGGTCCATGGAGAACTACTATCTGTGTTAAAATTCCTAGTATTTTTCTCTGTAATTTCGATAATCAGAATCTCAAAAATTGAAGACATGCAATTATGGTGACTTGAAGTGTGACTTCAGATACTCTTTTCTCAACTAATATGTATTCCCATACAATAATTACAATAAGCAACATAAATAAGCACGCACAAACAAAAAAGAAAAGGTGGCGGTTTTTTTGATATCAGCAATTATTAATAAAACACTGAAGTTTTTGCATTAGTCAGTGCAGTGTTAATGATGTCTCTTTTGGGGGACACACAGAGAATCCTTTTGGTAGGACTCATATTTTACTGTCATCGCTGGAACTTAGTAGGCATAGCACTACACAGTGAAAGCTACAGTGCTACTGATTTAAGAGATAATAGTATAGGCCTCTCCCAGCGTATCAGACTAAACTTTTCTCTGATGATTTGCAGTACAAAAGGGAGAGGTTTATAATCTTGAAAGGTACAAAAATTACACTGGTTTGACTAGAGCTCTGGGAAACATATCCATTACATGGCTCAGAAAAAAGGGTTTATGGTCTGGGAGGGAAAAATAATCTCAAGGAAAATTAGTTTTCCACAGTATTTGAAAAGTTAATAGCAGGTTGGGCTATGCACTCGAGTTGTGTATACACAAAGCCAGCATTTTTCGGCAGGTAAAGCTTCAGACTTGAGGTTCAAGAGAAAGCTGTATATGGGGAAAAAAACCTAATAGGGTTCAGTCACTTCCGTGAGTAACAACAGGTACTACTCGCCCTAGCAAAAATAAAGACTGTGTCTGAAAAGTGGTAGCTTAGAGAGTTTAGGAGTTTGAAAATAGAGTATGGCTATCTTTATCTTCAGGCTTCTCAATTAAATTCAGTCTTAGTAGGGGCCATAAATTAATTTGTTAGTAGATGGAAAATATTGACTTAATTGGTCACTGTGGAGTGGATTAGTGATACCAGTCCATTTCTTGGTGAAGAAGCGTCTGCACTAGAAAAACTTATCATCCAAACAGGCACTAATTCCTGTCCTTGTTTTCAGCCTCAGCAAAATTGCTAAGAATGAATTGTTCACAGACTGATGCATCTGTAAGACCTGAACACAGTCCATATAGATTAAGGTTCAAAAATGTTAATATGTCACTCTGGATAGCAGTTGAACTGTCTTGTTGCTGAACAAAGGATTTCAGAGCTATTATTGAACTACCTTGAACATAACTGTAACTTCATTTGAATGTGATTTTAAAAGTTAACTTGCAATATGGAATGCAGCATACCCACTTCCAAACTCCAGGTGTTTGCTGTTCACAAAAGCTCTGTTACATGTAAAAATAATGAATTGGAGATATTCAGCTTGCAGCAGTGTATGGCTTTAGCATAGTATGGCGGGGCAAGCAAAACTGTCTTCAGTTGAAGCCTGTTAGCACATCCACAAGTGTTCTGTGTTTTATGTTTTTTTTTCTTTAGTTATCAGCAGCAATGGCATTTGAAAGGTTTATGTTCTGGCTGGTAAAGGAATTATTATGTCTGATGTCAAAATACTGGAAAAATGGTGTTGTGCAATGTCTATTGTCTAGGCAGTTGACGGGACCTAGTATAACCAAGAGCTGTAGTAATGGAGTTGGAAAGTACTTTGGAGGCTGCCCAATCCTTCAACCATGTCTTTCACTGCTGTGTACCCGGGGTAAAACATAGCTCTGATGGATTCTAGCCAGCTCATTTTTCCTCATGTGAGAGACTTATTCTGCTGTCTTTGCAAGGTGTATGTTCATTCTTTTCAATATTCATAAGACATATGGAAGGGCTTAATGTGATTTAAAAAGAAATAGGATTAACCAAACTGTGAAAACTTAAAGGATTTGAATAGCACTAGAAAAGGGCACTATCAGCAATGGAAAATACTCGTAGTTTAACTGTCTGTAGCCACAAGTACACTTGAAGAGATCAGAGTAAAAAGCATCCCGACTTTGTGCAATACTATTTTTCCTCTTAACCGCTTTTCACTCTTGATCAGTTAGAGGAGGCCTTCCAGTTTGTGACCTGGAGTTATTTCTTTGCCATATCCTTACTCTTTTGTACCTGCACCTCCTGTTAATGGTTGGGATGAGCTGCGATTTCTGACAACAGCAACAAAGTCTGTTTTACTTTTTATCTGCTTGATAAAGAGAAGGCCATGTAGTAAAGGACTGTCTTGCATTTCAGGAATTGCTGAATCTGTAAGGACAATGTTTCAAGTGAGAATTTGGGCTGAGATTCAGGAGAGTTGTTTTTCGTACCTGACTGATGGTATTCTTGTGTGAATTTTGTCTATTGGGATTTTTTGTAGTGTAAAGGGTAAAGGAGAGGAGAGTTGCTCATTTTGCTGCCACTCCTGTTCCTGGGGAGCATGCTGAAATACTCATTAATGTTTTTAAGAATTCTGATGTGCTACAGAAAAAGGGGTGTTGTGTAAATATCTTCTGAAAGATTGTGACTCCTCCTTGGTCATGAAAGTGATCCTTTTTTACCTGTGATGTAACATCCACATTTTGTCTCTAATAAACACGTAAAAGTTGTACAGTACTGGCATGGTGAATACTAAATGCTTTAAATGTTGTTATAAGGAATGATGTTGTATGGTCTGTACCTGTCACATCAGTATAGCCCCTGTGCTTAGCAACCTTACTAGTGTTGGGGAGGCTTCAGAGGGAATGCTCAGATTGAGTTATTTTGCAGATGTCCTCCTTAACTCCATCCTTTGATTCCATCATGGAGACAGCCCCTTTCAGGAAGCGTTTATCTTCACAGGCATTGAAGTAATTTTAGCAGTAAATTTTGGTATTTATAGCATTGAAATATATGTGCCTCAGATATTGCAGTCAGAGGTGATTCCTTTAGCTCCAAGATTAAAAGGCTCAGGCTCAGAAACAAATGACAAAAATAAACACTATTGGTTAAGGCAGTATATTGCAGAGGGAGCATAGAGTACAAATCTCAAACTCAGCATCCGCTGAACACTGTTATCAGTTGTGCTGACAAATTATTGGTCTGTTGGGAAAACTTCTGAGGACCGTTGTCTTTAGTTCAGCTAACCTTGTGTTTATATTGTGATGCAGTACTCAGAACACACACTGCATGTAGTTTATTTTTCCAGATATTCTATGTCACTATTCTTTGTGCATTAATTTCTGGCCTGTCTGTGTTTATATCCATATATACACTATTGTCAAAAAAAAAGTCTGCAGTGAGAGCCATTGTCACTTTTTAGTTGTAAACCAAGTCAGTCGTATAGATTTTATTTTGTGAGCTGCGTATGCTTTTCTTTTTGCTAAAAAGCTTAGCTACACAAGATGAAGAGTGGTTCCGAATTGTCTTTTAATATCTGACTCATCCGAGAACGGAGAGAAGGGCAAGGGGAAGAGCTTCTCTCTGTTGCGCATACACAGGAAAAAAAACTCCTGAGAAGCAAGAAGCATCATGAAGTTCAAACAGTCCTGTAGTGTTGAGGATTTGTTTCAGTTTCTGAGAAGAGCAAGAAAATATTTTATCCCCTGAGGCTGAGGCGCACAAAGAACTCTGGAAAAGCGGAGTTAGCTACACATCTTAACCAAAGAGTAGTGGGGAGTGGTGTAAATTTCTCCTCTCCTGGCTGTTCCCTTGCTGTGTGCTCTTGGTACGTGCAGTGGTTAGAGTATAATGTTTATTGCTAGTACAGTAAAATTAGTGTAGGGTACTGATTTGACAGAAAGTTCCAAATGTTCCAAACTAGAAAAGCCACAGAAGTTTGTTTTTTTAATAAATAAATAAAAAGATAAAATCTTGAGTGTAAGTACCTAAGGAACAACTAAAAAGGATGTTTATAAGCAAGGATATTTAGCAAACTGTTCTAACAGAGAATTCAACACTTCAATTCCTATTGATATTAGGGGAAAACTTGCTTGGGACATGCAAGTCCCAATGGCAAAAATCAATAGGATATGGATCTGGCCTATTACCTATTTCTGTAATAAAATATAGGAGGAAAAAAAATTAATTGCCAGAGATTCTGTGCAATAATAAAATTAATTCATGTTCACTCCCTCTTATTCACTTCTACCTCTGATAAGACTCTTGCAGAAATATCATGTGCTACGTATTTATAATCTTCCTTAAGATGTATATAAAAATTCTTTACTCACAGTAAGGAAAGTGTGTTAATGTATAGTTGAGGTACAAAGAATACTAATGATGTTGATCTCTATTTTTCAATTTGTGAGTGCTAGAAGGCAAGTCAACTGAAAAGAGCAAAAGATTATCTGGGTTCAAAACAAGCAAATAAAAATGTTGGAAATTTAATTAATTCCCTGCCAGTATGTCTGAAAAATACCTAAACTTGGTTACCTCTGACTCCAGAATTTTGAGAGAGATCATTCAACTGATGATGCAATTGGATTTTAAATTATAACTTTTTTTTGTACATCTATTTGGTAGAACTAGAAAATATAAACAGTAATGGAGGGGGAAAAAAAAACAGGAACAGGGATGCAGTTTTTTAATGCAGAGATTCAGAAATTTGTAGAACAGCCTCGTTTGAATGCTGACATTAATTGCTAGGAATTATATTATGGCACATGTGAAAAGGATATTGCTCCTAGTGCAGAGTCTATGCAAAGGCAACAGCTGAGTGTTTATGTGGAGCTCTGTGTAGTAGAAGATATATAACTGCAGTGATTTAAAAGGAGTATTGAAATAATTGTGCTCTGAGGGCACAGTACTCTGCTAGCACTACTTGCAATGTAAAAGATTAGAGGAAGAAGACAGTCTCTCATATACTTCATAGATTATCCTTACCTTAATATCATAGCCAAAGTTCTGGTTTCAGGAGGGACAAAGCCTGCAACTACTATTGGGTTTAGAACATTTATATTGGCCATTCAAGAATTGGGTTCTATGTAAGACCTTCTTTCCTCCTTATCCCTGGTTCTGTGCAAAAGAGAATTAATTGTAACTGAAATCTTCTGCTGTGTAATGGCTGAAATGGGGCAGCGGTGCAGAAATTCAACGTTAGTTCTACACAGATCTACCACCCTGATTGTGTAGGGCTTCAGTCAAGTACTTTTTTGAACACTGACACATAATGAGTAATTTGTAGAGTTGATTGTGGCTTTAGCTATAGGATTAAGCAGAAGTATTTTGATTTTAAAGCAATGCTA
>VYZM01009311.1:0-10776 GCA_013398915.1 Dromas ardeola | reverse complement strand
GCATTACCATTCACTTCTGTGATCGGGACAGTGTGGTCAGTTCTCACACTGGAATTTTTGCTTACAGGAGACAGGTTTGAGGAACTACTTCTAGTGAACTCGCATTGAGAGAGATTTTATTAGAAACATACGATTTTGTTAATTAAAAAAAAGTAAAATTAATATTTACTGATCTCTAGGGTAAAAGCTATCCACTGAAGAGTTTTAAGAGATCTCTCAGTTATGAAATTATTGAGCTAAGAGGTGAAATCTGTTACTTACAGTGGCCTCAGAATTTAGAAATTGAAATTTATGCACATTTTTAAAGATCTGTAGGAAAAAAAGAAACCAGAAAATCTGACTTCTACTCTGGGCATCTTAGTAGAAAAAAACCTAATTTCAATTCTGTTTTATGAACATGGATTAAACATGCTTATAAAAGGGAATTTGATTTCCCCCCCAACCTTGAAAAAAACCTGTACCAATATACTAGATTTTTTTTTTTGCCCCCTAGAGTTTTTGAGTTATGTCAATGAGCATGAATGTGTGTGATCTGCTTAGTGCAGTATGCTGAGATTCTTCAAATGTCTTTTGAAAAGAGCCCTTATAAACAGCTCTTGAAGAAATTAAGCTTGATGAAGTGGAAAAGTCTTCCTGTGTATGAATAGTTACTTAAAGGCAGGAAATGAAGTTGAGGTAAAAATAGTCAGCTTTCACAATGGAGAGAGGTAACTGTTAGAATCTTCCTTCTAGCACTTTGATTCTGGGATTTTGCCATTTAACATATTTATGAATGAGCTGGAAAGGGGATGAAATAAAAGCGTACTTAACTATACTTGACTCTGGAAAACATGCAGATAAGAATTTTGTATTACATGTTTAACAGCACTTGCCATAAAATACTCCCAGTGCATCTTTACAACAGTGTAAAGTTGCCTAGGGTACTCCTGACATTTTTTGCAGTCATGCCTGTAGTTTCTGGACATGAGCTTAGCTGCTGCATTTAAAGGAAAGATGCAACTATGGCTTTCTTAAAATAACTGCTGGGTGCCATAATGTTTCCTTAGAAATTGAAATGTACGGCATGAGCTGGGCTAATGCTAGTATAGATGCCGAGCTTAGACAGTCAGGTGAGAGGCAGCTTAAACACATGCCCACTAGGCTGTCCTGAAAATTCTCAGGCTTTCATAATAGTCCAGAATTTGGGATAAGTCATGTTTGCAAAAGTTCTCTAATATAGTCGAGTAAGACAGGGTAGGTGAATACTATTGAAAGCCTTCATTTCCTTGGTATGAAGGATACAAAAGAAAAGGAAATATGTGGTGTAGTTTGCTAGTTTTTTTTTTTTCCCTTCAAACATTCTAGGTTTTATGCTCTAAAATAGAAATATGAGCTCAACTTTGTGTGTCATTAGAATTAAGGATTTTAAGGTTGGGGATTATTTTATGTTGCTGATTGCAAAAGTATTTGAAATTAAATCCTATGTTCTTGCTTTCCTATTGTCTCTCATTTTTCTACGTAAATGAAAGTAAAAGTAGTAAACCCTTACTTTAGTTAGTAAAGGCTGAATAGAGAAAGGAAGCATTGCAGTGCACAGGAGTAATACATTCTTATTAAATCACTTGATTTTGAGAGTGGAATGACTGTTTAAAATAAAGAATACTGTATTCCTAGTTTAACAGGGTTCATTGGTTTGAAAATGATTACTGTATTTTAAAATATCTCTAATTAATTGAAACTTAAACCTGTCATCTCTCTCTTTTTTGGGGGGAGGGGGCCGGGTAGAGGTGGCATTGTATTTTTGTTCGAACATCTGTCATCTTGTCATGCGTATGAATGCTTTTTCCTAACGGTCAGCTTGTCACAGTTAATTAGTCTTTAGACATATGAACAGTCATAAAGCAATGTGACTTTGAAAATTATGTTTCTAAACACCCATAACTTTGAACTTCAAAGAGACAATGTACTCACTAGGTATTTCTGCTACAAAACAGACTGTAAACTCCCTTCATTCACCAGGGCTAAAGGAGCATGCAATTTTTTGTGTGGAGCTCTTCTTGCGTTTACTTTTAGGTTTGTGGCATGCATGTATCCAGTTTTGATTTCTTCACTGTTTTTTAATAATTATGTACAACTACACAACTAAATTTCTGGATTTTGAAGTTCTTTCCTGAGCTCCAGGAAAAAAATAGTCAATACTGAC
Organism: Dromas ardeola; assembly: GCA_013398915.1. Lineage (NCBI taxonomy): Eukaryota > Metazoa > Chordata > Aves > Charadriiformes > Dromadidae > Dromas > Dromas ardeola. The sequence continues at coordinate 8,594 of VYZM01009311.1, read as the reverse complement.
TAGTATTTTTTTTGCATACCTCAGTTTTTCATGTCCTGTTTGACATCAGAAAGCCCTGACTATCCCTTGAAAACCAAAAAAAGCATTATATGGGCATTAGGTTGCCCCTTCAATCACTGATCATCTGTAACAATTTTGAAATACCATTTCAATTTACTGTAGGATTTGGTTAGATTAATTGGAAGGATATGACAATTTACAAAAATCTGGACTTGTATCCAGACTTGAGAGACAACTGACATTAGGTTTTTCATTCACTTATCTCTTGTTTTTAACTTCTTGATGTTCCATACAATCATCAGTATGACGCTGACAGTATATACGGGCTCTATGAGCTCTAAGACGTGATGGACCCCCTTGATCTTTGTTTGTTTTAAGGGAAGGTGAAGGACATTCAGAATCCTGCAGGGGATATGTCATTTCCCTATTGGATTGGGCTCTAAGCTATAAAAGAAAAAGGGGAAAATAAAATGAACCCAATAGAATAAGTCCATTCATAAAAGATGATAGCAGACGCTGTAGCGAGCGTCGCCTGATATCTTTGTCAGAGGCCTTTTTCTACCAAAGGTAATTCTTGATGTCCTACACTCTATTCATACTCTTCTAGATAAGGTGATTTCCATTTCACAAGAATTAATGCTTCAGCATATAGGAACCAGTTTTTATTAAAACTCTCATTATGGTGTTCTGAAGAATAGGTAATTGCAGGAAGATCAGAAGCTAGTGGATAAATGTATGTCTCTAATGAATTCTATTCAGTTTCCAAAAACATAGCAACTTATATGTCTTAAATTATAAGATGATTCTCCTTTTTTCAGTATAATAGTCTCAGTGGACTTTTAAAAATATTAATAGGAAAGGAAGAATTACGCAAGGGGAGAAGGCATGAACAGCTGATGTAGGAAGCTGACAAAACGGACTATGGGTACATAGGTAGCATTTTCTTTTTTAAGAGTATTCTAAATTCCAGTAGACAATGAATACCTCATTGGTCTCCATGTGTTTAGGAAGGATGAGTAGCTAGTGCCTCCTAAGCCCCCTTCCCTCACTTTATAACCCAATAGTTACCTGTCTTCTGATTTTGGGATTCTGTATGGGCACCTGACACAGAGTAGGTCATACAGAATTCATTCACAAGATGCTGGTAAATGCTTAGGAAAACCAAGATAATCTGTAGCATCTTCCCCCGGAGGTGAGGGAGAGTATGCTTCCAAAGGTAGCCACAAACTAAGGAAGTCACTAGGAGAATAAGTAAAATAGGGCTGTATGACATGGGAGGTGGAATGGAATCAAAGAGCCTCCATGCTGACAGACCTTTGTCTAGCGGGTTTTGGGATTAGACGACTTGGGAAAGCTGTGCGTTAAGGGCTGATCTTTGGGTCTTTCACAAGAGGTCTTCTCAGTCTTAAGAAATCTAGATAAAAATCAATTAGGGCAGATCTTTAGAGGAAAAAGAGGTAATCAGAGACCATGCAACTAAATCTGTCAGTGGCCAAATAGGGGTGTTTTCCCAAGACCATAACTCTGTGCGGAGCTGCAGCTTCCCAGCACCTGTCCAGCTTTTTACAGTTTTCTCGTGTAATACAGTATTCCTTTCTTTGAATCAAGCATTCAGCCTGTAGCCTGACTGCTGTATGAGATCCATGACAAAATTACAGAACATGTGTAACTAGTTTTATGAATCAAGCTCTGAGCTCTCTTACAGCTCCACGTATACCCTTACAAGCAATAACACTAAATGTCTTGGATGTGAAGACAGTTTGCTAAATGCTGGGGTAACAGAATAAACAAACATTAACAAAATGGAGTCCTGCTCTGATAAGTACATGGTACATTACGTTTTGAAAATGAGACTCTCAGGATCAGATTCTCCTCATCTGATTTAGACCAACTCAGACTCATTAACTGAAATGAATTTACGCAAGTTCTGTAAAAATCTGAATGTAAAGTTATGGATTTCTTCCCTCCTTAGGGGTGATTTGCAAACCATGTTTCTTTTATTCCATATGGTATTTTGGGATTATGGTGCAGAATTCAGGCTTGGCCTTGAGAAAAGCAAAGAATCTGCAGCTTGCCCAGACCAGATTTGGCCCACAGTCTGGGAAGCTCTGCTGCAACAGCATAATGAATCAGGAAAAAGCACCTAGCTGATAAATAGCTAGGAGATCCTTAGGCTGCCTTTTGAATGCTGATTTTGACTTTTTGTTTTTTTCTATATGCAGTGAAGTTTCTTCTCTGAAATCAGGGTTGACAATTAAGCATTCTAAATTGTTCTAACTCTGCATAGATAAAGTATAAGTAAGGCTTATACGATCGCTATTAGATGTAGTTATAGGTTATCCTGTAGCTTCTTCAAAATCTCAAAAATATTCTTTGTATGTAGTGGTTTGTTGCTAGCTGACAACTACAGAGTACCTGGCATGGCTCTCGGGGCACAAAAACATCACAGGGAATAGGACTAGTGTATGTGTAAAGGCATCTCTAGTCATCCAGGACCACTCAGGCTTCCACAGGTACTTAATGGAGGTTTGTGCATTGAGATATATATCTATATCTATATCTATCTCACAGGAACCTTCAGATTGGGAGGCATCTCTGGAAGTCAAATGGAGAAAACTCCTACTCAATGCAGGGCCAATGTAAAGGCTGCTGGATCAGGCTGCTAAGGGCCTTGTTCAGTAAAGTTTTGAGTATCTCCAAGGATGGAGGTTCCTCACATCCCCGAGAAATGTGATCTAGGACTTTACTTTCCATGATTATGCCTTCTTGAGCTGGGGATAGTCGTCTTCAATTTAAACCCAAATATTGTAGGACATTTTGCTGGTTCTGTCTGTACTGATATTAACTGGTCGCTGGCTTCAGAGGTTTTGTAGGTGTGCTCTTGCAAAAATTTATTGTGAGATTCAGTAAGGAATTTGCAAGAATCGATTTTTTTTTTTTTTGTTTTTTTTTAGTTGGCATGTAGAGATTGAGGAAAACTCCAATTGTTTATAGAAATTTCTAACTAAACAAATCAGCGGTGACTTCAGGACAGATACCCTTGTTCTGAGTTCTCTTGAACTTAAAAAAGCTCAGCTGAGGAGCAAGACTTTGAAACTTACTTTGCTCAAGCCTACGTCTGCAAGAAATAAGGGAGGGGGCAAGTAAATCTAGTATGGCATATGCTATTTCAGCTTGTGTCAGTGTTACATCAGCTTGTGGGTGGTTAAAGAGTTTTCTGCTGCAAATGTGTTGTGCAGTATATTGTGTACTGCAATATATTGTGAGATCTTAAAAGTAGGTGACACACAGCTAAGAGAAAAGACTCAACTGCAATCCTCATGTTTTTGTTTTTGCATCTAATTTAGAGGAAACAGACCTATGACTTAATCAGCTGCTGATCTGAACAGTTGGAAAGGAGAAATTCATACAAAACCATTGATCTCTCTTGCTAAAAGAATGTTTTCCCTATTATAATGCATTTTACATGCTGTGGATGTTAGTCAATATCTTGAATATTTCTCTCCAAGAAAATAAAAATGGTGCAACACAAGCATTTCTCCACTTATTATTTTTTTAATTTTTATTTTTTCCCAGGGTTGTTGAGGCTGCCTGGTTCATCCTGCAGTGTAATTCAGAGGCTCTTCTTCATTTCATTAACTGACTGCAGGCTCCTGGGCACATTCTGCAGGTTCACCTTGATTTTGATTCTGGAAATTCCTTTGAGATATTTAAATGATGATGTGCTCTGAACTGTTCTTGTTTGGAACTTTGTATACTACCAACTGCCACCATACTTTCTTATAGTAGCTAACAGTTGCCTTTTGTGCAAGTAAGTCTTTGTTATATTGGCTGCAGTTCAGCACAAATCCAGATTCTGACAGAATTTTCCATGCTTGCTATTTGTCCTAGTTTCAGCTAGGATAGACTTAATGCTCTTTCTAGTAGCTGCTGTGATTTGAATTTGGTATGAGAAGTATGTTGAGGAATGTTGATAAAACGTATTGGTTTAGTTCTTGCTAGGTAATGTTTATAGCAAGTCAAGGACTCTTTCAGCTTCCCAAAGAAGCTGAGGGGGAGCATAGACAGGACAAGCTGACCAGGGGGATATTCCATACCATAGATGTCCTGCTCAGTATATAAATGGGGTTGGCCAGGGGGCGGAGTGAGAGCAGCTTGTATTGTATAATTTTATTTTGTATATCCTTTTACCATTATTATTTATTTCCCTCTTCTGTTGCTGTCCTAATTAACTGTCTGTCTCTCAACCCACTCCTTTTCTCCCTCTTCTCCTTATCTTATTGGGGATGTGGGGGGGAAGTGAGCAATCAGCTGCGTGGTCCTAGTTACTGTCTGGGATTGAATCACTACACTATTGAAGGACATCATTATCTTCTATGCAGAAGTAAAAGAACTTCACCAGTTGTCTTCAGCAGAATTGCATATCAATACTTACGACACAGAGGCCCTTTACCCCTTTCCTCCTTCCTCTAGAAAGATCAAGGAATGTGCTCCCTGAAAGTGCTCTGAGGTTTATATGAATCTGAGGGAATTACATGAAAGAAGATGATGTGGAGGAAGTACTACAGTACCTGTGTCCCTTCTGCCCTTCTATCTAGTTCTGTGGACAGTATATCCCATTGAAGCTAATGTGATAGAATAACTTCAGTCTCTGTACTAAAAAACAACACCGTTGTGGGAAACTAACACAGAGCAGTTGATCTAGTGGAAGCTGGTACATCCCCAGATGAGTTCTCCTAACTTCTGGTAATCTTTGGAAAAAAAGCTACAAACAGCAAAGACTAAATTTTTCTCAATTGTTTCATAAGCACTTAGAGTTTTGAGTTATGAAAGAATTTCAGTAAAAATGCTTTTGTTTGTGTGATATTTCTGTAATGGGTTCAAATAATCCAGTATTTCAGAGACATCACTAGAGGACATTCCTTAAAATGCAATCTTTAAACATAACACTTTTAACGTTTTTGTTCTAGATCCCTTTTATGAATTCTCTGGCATTTTTAGAGCATTTACTTTTTTCTTTTTTTTTTCTTTTTTTTAAGAATCATGTATACGGAATTTGGAGTTCAACTCTAACTTAAAAAAAAAAAAAAGCTTAGGTTTTAAGAAAGCATAGATTCTCTCACAGTTGAGTTAAAAATGTTTTTGACAACCCAGGCTGGGATTCAAGGTTATTGTAAAATCTGAAACTGTGCAAGTTTTGACAAGGTTTAATGGTTTGATAAGAACATTCTAAGCACTTCTGAAGATACCCACACTTCATATATTTGACACAAAGTATTTTCTCTATAAGCAGTATTTTCCAAGTCTCAACTATGTGTTGAGAGATTAATGAGAATTTTCACCTTTGTTGTTGGCATATTTGTTTGCCAGAAGCAAATTGATTTTCCTTATTAGCAGAACATTACTGATACCCTTAATAAACCCAAACAAAACAAACAAAAAAACCCACTAGGTGAAAATACAAAAGAGTAACTGTTGGTAACAGTATGTCGTTGCTATCCTTTCATCTTCATCCTAATTGCATATGGAAGGCAGATACCCTGTTATTTACTCTGAAAGAGCTCCCTTTCTCTGCAGTCTTCTCCTGGTATCTGTGGGGAAATAAGAGTACTGTTAATACAGTAGAAGCCACATAGCATATACATATTCTATGCATTGGAGACGTTTCCTGGGTGCCGCATGTGACCAAATATTAAGCAACTGTCACAGCATCTTCAGTTCTCTCTGTGACAAGCTTCTGTTTTTTTCCATGCAGGAGAGACTGTGAACAACTTCCATTCTGAGGCACAAACTTCAGTTAAGATTTTAAGTGTTAATTTACCAAGTCATTCAAGAGTGTTGTAGTTACAAGCCCTCATCCAGCAAACCATCTGTGGGATGCTGCTGGTTGCTGGGCAGGCTTGGATTGTTCAGCAGTTGTGGCAATAACATTAGCCCTTGGCTAACAGTGCTGGATCAAGAGCTCCAGGCTTGAGGGCTGCTGTGTCTGAAACCTGGTGAGTAGGAGGATGTGGAAACTGGGCACTGTGGCCAGATTATTTAAGTGGCTCAACTTCATCACTGTAGAAATGAGGCAGGCTCTAGCTCTAGTAAGGAATGCACGTGTAACCCGCTGGCACTGAATCAGGAGCAGGTGAGCAGGTTTCTTATGTGATGGGGTGGACTTCCTTGTCACTTTTTCCTGGTGTGGCAACATCAGGTCAGCTAAGTGTGTGTATTTCAAGAGGGGTGCCACATAGGAGAGTGGGGGGACAGTGAGGTGCAGGGATAATGGGAAGTGCACGTTAAGAAATCCAGGTTGACTGAAGGGCACATACTGGAGGGTCCTGAGTTTCTTTTTCTCCTCTGCAATATCCTAACAGGGCAGCATTTATGGTGCTCTGAGTGAGGTTCAAGGCTAGCACAGCATGGGCAAGCAGCAGACTGGGGCTTTGAAAGACATACCTGGGCACTGTAACAGGATAGCTTAGATACAACTTGTTAAAATCCTCCAGAGTTCCTGTGTGTGCAGGACGAAGAGGGAGGGAAGAGTACCTAACAGGAAAGAAATCTGAATCCGGAAGCTTTTGAGACATCAGCTTAAGCCCCGTAGAGTAGTCTTAGTGTAATTTACCTGCCAATAGAACTTCTGAAGTATGTTTTTCCCAGTCTCGTGGTTAGTCCTGATCTCATTAACTTCATCAAATCTTTCAAGAAAACTTTACCTGGAGTTTGATGGAGAGGTCATTTTTGAGATAAGATGGCAAATTCTTGTTTGAACAAACCTTGATGGAAGAACTCTTTTTTTCTTAAGCTTCCTATTTCAAAAACAACTCCACATATCAGAATCATCTGCAATTTTGATAGAAAATAGTTTCCAGGGTGGCCATGTTGCTGTTGTTATAACAGCCCATGGCAGGGCGGTTGGAACTAGATGATCTTTAAGGTCCCTTCCAACCCTGATAATTCTGTGATTCAAAGTTATAGCACAGGGAGATTGGCTACAGAAAATATTCTTAGTTTTCCAGCCTGGTTCTTCTGTATAGCTTATTTGACTATTTTTGGTAATTGTTTTCATTAGTCCATTCATGTTTTACTGTCAGGATCTTTCTGACTGATAACATTACAAGGAGGAAATTATTTTGAGGAAAAACTAAGGTGGGTAGTACCCATTGAGGTTGAAAGGGAAAAGATGCTGACTGCAGAAGTCATACACATTAGCTGAAGGCTCTGGGAGCTGTCACAATACTTTCAAGGCATGGTTTGACTAGATACCAAATTTGATTGTGTTCCTTTCTAACTCTGGAGGCATTAGAAGTTCCCCATAATGAGCCCTAAGGGATGTTTGCCTTGGAGTGTATTTTTCCCCACTGTAACGCTTCCGTGATGCAAATTATGGATGCATGATTGCAATCTCCAGTTGTGGAAGGATTCATAGAATCACTCAGGTTGGAAAAGACCCTTGGGATCATCAAGTCCAACCATCAACNAGGGCACATACTGGAGGGTCCTGAGTTTCTTTTTCTCCTCTGCAATATCCTAACAGGGCAGCATTTATGGTGCTCTGAGTGAGGTTCAAGGCTAGCACAGCATGGGCAAGCAGCAGACTGGGGCTTTGAAAGACATACCTGGGCACTGTAACAGGATAGCTTAGATACAACTTGTTAAAATCCTCCAGAGTTCCTGTGTGTGCAGGACGAAGAGGGAGGGAAGAGTACCTAACAGGAAAGAAATCTGAATCCGGAAGCTTTTGAGACATCAGCTTAAGCCCCGTAGAGTAGTCTTAGTGTAATTTACCTGCCAATAGAACTTCTGAAGTATGTTTTTCCCAGTCTCGTGGTTAGTCCTGATCTCATTAACTTCATCAAATCTTTCAAGAAAACTTTACCTGGAGTTTGATGGAGAGGTCATTTTTGAGATAAGATGGCAAATTCTTGTTTGAACAAACCTTGATGGAAGAACTCTTTTTTTCTTAAGCTTCCTATTTCAAAAACAACTCCACATATCAGAATCATCTGCAATTTTGATAGAAAATAGTTTCCAGGGTGGCCATGTTGCTGTTGTTATAACAGCCCATGGCAGGGCGGTTGGAACTAGATGATCTTTAAGGTCCCTTCCAACCCTGATAATTCTGTGATTCAAAGTTATAGCACAGGGAGATTGGCTACAGAAAATATTCTTAGTTTTCCAGCCTGGTTCTTCTGTATAGCTTATTTGACTATTTTTGGTAATTGTTTTCATTAGTCCATTCATGTTTTACTGTCAGGATCTTTCTGACTGATAACATTACAAGGAGGAAATTATTTTGAGGAAAAACTAAGGTGGGTAGTACCCATTGAGGTTGAAAGGGAAAAGATGCTGACTGCAGAAGTCATACACATTAGCTGAAGGCTCTGGGAGCTGTCACAATACTTTCAAGGCATGGTTTGACTAGATACCAAATTTGATTGTGTTCCTTTCTAACTCTGGAGGCATTAGAAGTTCCCCATAATGAGCCCTAAGGGATGTTTGCCTTGGAGTGTATTTTTCCCCACTGTAACGCTTCCGTGATGCAAATTATGGATGCATGATTGCAATCTCCAGTTGTGGAAGGATTCATAGAATCACTCAGGTTG
>VYZM01009309.1:311612-325438 GCA_013398915.1 Dromas ardeola | reverse complement strand
TCATGAGCAGTTTATTCCCATTTTTTTTTGCATTCCAAAGCTGTCCTCTTGCTTAGCTCAATGCTTCTCATTCCCGTTGCTGATTCTCGAGGGGTAAAGCTCCGCCGTACCCCAGGCTGGCAGCCCTCACCAGGGGGGGCATCAGGGATGTGAGGGCTGGGGAGGCACAAACCTGCCCATCCTCACCGGCGCATCCACTCGCCTCTTCCAGTGGGAATTCCAGGTGGGCCCATGCGAAGGCATTGAGATGGGGGATCACCTCTGGATGGCTCGGTTCATCCTCCACCGTGTCTGCGAGGATTTTGGGGTTGTGGCTACTCTGGACCCCAAACCAATGACCGGCAACTGGAATGGCGCCGGGTGTCACACCAACTACAGCACCGAGGAGATGCGGAGAGAAGGGGGTCTTAAGTAAGTCCTGGGGTTGGGTGGGGTCCCTGGGATGTACCTGGGAGGTTTAGCATGTCCTTGGCCCTGTGGCAGCCCCCCATAACGCGTGTGTCTCTGTACCTGGGTGGCTACACCAGGCAGGGGTAGGGCTGTCCCAGCTCATTTTATTTTAAAAGCAGCTGGTCATATGAGAGTGTCCCTGGGCCTGTCCTCGTTGCTGCACAGAAGGAGGGGGTGGCAGCCTTCCCAACCATGGGAACACCCCCGAGATGGACCTCCTGACAAACCCAACCCCATTCTCCTCTCCCACAGACACATCGAAGCCGCCATCGAGAAGCTGAGCAAGCGGCACGACTACCACATCTGCGTCTACGACCCGCGGGGCGGCAGGGACAACTCCCGGCGGCTCACCGGCCACCACGAGACATCCAACATCTTCGAGTTCTCCGCCGGCGTGGCCAACCGAGGTGCCAGCATCCGCATCCCGCGCCAGGTCGGCCAGGATGGCTACGGCTACTTCGAGGATCGGCGGCCGGCGGCCAACTGCGACCCCTATGCGGTCACCGAGGCCATCATGAGGACGACGGTGCTCAATGAGACCGGGGTGGAGACCAAGGACTATGCTGATCACTGAGGCCGTGGGGTGGGTGGTGGTTTTCATTTCTACAGTAGCTTCTCACGTGGGATTTGTGCCCCTGTGGTGTTCTTGGCTGCAAGTTCAGACTCTTTAGGAACCTCGCTTCTGGTTTTGTGAAACGTCGCCTTAGAAATATATATATTTTATAGTAAGAGGGAGGGACCCAACCTATTTTCTCAACCACTTTTTTTTCTGGTTCCTGGTTTTAGGTCGTATGTGGGGAGGGTTTTTTTAAAACTTGGATTGAATTTTTTCCCGATGGACTTTACACTGTGATGTACATAGATCCCTACGTGGAAGCTGCAGCTGCTGCTGTTTGCACCTGGGGAGGGCGGGTGCTTTTTTTCCATATCTCTGTTGCAAGGAAATGATAATAAACAATGTTCCTGGCTGTGTGGCAGCTGGGTTATGCTGTGGCAGATGCATTTTTCTGTAGCTCCTAGAGTTCCAGGGAGGATTTCGTTTGGGTCTTGCTGATGGGTTGCAGCCACAGAGCAGCCTGCACCGGCCCTGGGCAGGGGCTGGAGGAGCGGAGATGCTGGAGGATCCTTGGGGCGGGTGCCTGGAGCTGCCTTGCCCCATTTGCCGGCGTCCGAAAGGCCATCTCCTTCCATCGTGATCCCCCGAAAGGCAAACAGAGCGGCGCAGGCTGAGCAAACAGCGGCCAGGGCAGCAGCTGGCGGGCGTTTACACAGGGCGTACGCTGCTGAGTCAGCAAAGCCAGCCCCGCGCTGGGCACAGCACGCCCTCCCCTCCGGGGACACCTTTGGCTGAGGGAGGGGAGCCCCGGGGACGTCTCCCTGCTGCACCCCGGTGCCCTGCCCCGCTGAACCGCAGGGACGTGGCACAGCTCCTGGGGTTGGAGTCTCTTTACTGGGGGGGAATCATAGATTTTACTCACAGAGCAAAACCCCCATGTGGGGACACTTCTGTGTAGATGGGGTGTCAACAGGATCTCCAATGGCCAGGCCCTTGGGGTCCCTCCATGCTGCAGCTGTGGGGAGGAGTCGGATGCCAGCGCAGGGGACAGCTCTCCGGTCCCAGGGACACCCTGAACAGGCAGGTCCGGTCCCTGGGACAGACCTGCAGGATGTGACCCAGCTGCAGCCACCGGGGGGGGGTTACCTGGAGGCGAGTGGTACCAGCAGCATGAACGGACAGGGGACATCGTGTCCACTCCAGTGCAGTCGTGGGGATTTTGAAACCGCTTTTACCTTTATCTTTGAATCCGACGCAGGTGACCAGCTGAAATGGAGGTCCCCAAGTCCCTCCTGCAGGTCACGTCGCAGCCAGCGGAGCGGGGAGCCAGGGCAGCGGGAGCCGGGGAGGTGGCCGTGTCCTGGACCACAAGCAGCCAGGAGCCCTCGGTGTCTCTGAGCTGTTCAAGAATAAATGTAACCCGGTCCCCACCCTCAGAAGGACAGATTTTCCTTCCAGAAATTGCTGTCTGAGATGTTCAACGTTTTTCATCAAAACCACAGCGCTGTCTTGTTTTCCTCTCGTTTCGATGATGCCTTTAATGGGTAATTTGAGCGCTGGGACAGCGACTGCTGGATGCAGCTGGAAAATCAATAAAGAGCTAAATCCGGAGCAGAAAGGCTCATGTTTGTTTCCCTGACTGGACCAGTGGCTTAAAGTACTTCAGCTTTCATCACGCTGTGCTGTACAGCCCGTGCTAAATTCGGGGAATCATGTGGATCCGCACTGCCAACATGCAAACAGCTTTGGCTGGAAACAGCACCATGGTACAGCCAAACGCTTTGTACCCGGGTGTCACCCTGTGATTCCCCTTTGGCAGAGAACCCGCCTCTTTGGGGGAGGACAGTGAAAGGGAGATCCAAGGGCTCACCCAAAGCCACAACCGGGGATTTTCCCTGAGCTGGGATCAGCTCTGGCTGCTGTTCGCTGGGGATGCTGCCCACCGGTCCCCATGCAGCTGGAGCTGCTGTGTGCCTGAACGCTTCCATGCTATCCTTTGCCAAAACACAGCTCTTGCTTGTACTTTTTGAGGCTAAAATGGGCTAGAAACCATATGTCAGGTTTGTTTTTTTCCTAAAGCAGGAGTGATTCCCACCCACAGGGCCTGCAGCACAGGGGAAACAAGGACACCGGCAAGTTCCCACAAGAGCTTTTCTGATAATTCCGGTGTACCTGCTGCTGGCGAAGGGGGGTCCGGCCAGCGGAGCCCCCCTGGCTGGGGCTGGAGGCCATGAGGGGAGATGGCGTCCCTGTCCCCATCCCCATCCCCGGGTTGGGCAGCGCTGGGAGGAGCACCCAGCATCGCCTGGTGCTCCCTGCTGGACCACAAAGGGTGGGAGCAGGGCCGTGGCCCCCCCGGATGGAATCCTCCCCGGGATGGGGGGCTGCTGCAGTTACCGTTATCCAGCCCTTTCCCAAAGGAGACTGCGCGGGGGCCGGCGGGGTGGCAGGTGCCGGGGCTGGGGAGCGGGAGGGTTCGGGGGGGCCGGAGGCGGTTCCCGGGGGTTTGCTGCCCTCCGCAGGCGCAGGCACACATCGCAGGGAGCGGACCGGGCTCCGGCTCCTCCCGGGCCCCTGCCGGAGGAGCTGGTTGACAAAAATCTTGTTTCTAAAAGAAACAAGCGGGCGATGCCGGGAGGCTCTGACACACAACCTCCTTTTTCTCACGCTCTGACCGTGCCCACCTCCCCCAGGACACCCCAAACCCCCGCCCGCTCGACAGGCGCAGCCGCCTTTACCCAATCTGGCATTTCCACGCCAGCGCTCACAGATAGTGGCAAATAAATACCCTTTGGGGCTCTTTCCTGTACCCATCCCAGCCTTCGGCTGGAGGCACGGAGCTGGGTGCTGCCGAGGGGTGCGTTACCCCTCAGGAGGGTTGTCCCCAGGGCTGTGACCCATCAGACAGATGAGTGGCTGCGGCAGATGGCTCTGGTGGGCTGCCAAGTTGGGACACACAAGGGCCAGGAGTCCACTATGGTCCCTTCCTTTGTCCCCCACCACCGAGCACCCCAGTAAGGTGGTGCAGAGGGGGACACCCAGGATGGGCAAGCATTGTGACCACCCTGTGGTAGGGAGCCACAGTGCAGAGGCTTGGAGGTTTCGTCTTTGGATCTCTTTTCATCAATATAAATTCCATTACTTTGAATTCAGTCAGAGCCTTCAGGATTGTTTTTTTTTTTCCAAGTCGGTTATAAAAAGGACATTAGAATTACAACTTTGGTGCTAACAATAGCATTACTCAAAGCTGCTGGCCAGAAGCGGGGAGCTCTGCGTAGAATAAAGACCTAAACGAAAATGTCAATAATAACTTCTTTTTTTCCCCTCCCTGTCTTCCAGCCTGCACAGTCTGCTTGGGTCTCACTATCTTAACGAGCATTAAAATGGTTTCAAATTAGATCTACAGAAAATTGAATTTTTTTTTTCCCTCAGAAGCTTAGTCTGGCCTTTAAAGGCCAGTGATAATATTTTGGTTTCATATAAGAGCATCTTTGATCTCGAAGGCTCTCAGCTTGCAGAGAGACACGGCTCATTACCAGCCATTCGCTGCTGTTGAAATGCAACTGGAGGGGGACAGGCATCACGCAGCGGCACCCAATGTGCCAGGAGAAGAGGTAGGGGGTGCTTAGTCCTGGGCCCCCACTAGCCCTGATGGCTCTCCTGGTCCGAACCTCGCTCCCAACGAGGCCAGTTGGCAGGTAGGTGGTAGTAGCCAGCTGCTTTCAGCCCAGTTTGGTCCCTAAAAGTATGGGATGAAAGAGCCCCAGCAGCCCAACATTAGCTCCAGGTGGGCTGTCTGGGGAGTCCCCAGGGACACCCCGGGTGACAGCAGTGTCTTGTGGAGAGGGTGATGCAACCCAGAACCTGGCGATGCACGATGAGTTTTCTCATGTATGTGATCAACCCGCCCAGCATCGCCGCTGCTAAAACCCCTCTGCACACCCAGGCGTGGGGCTCAGTCACAGGCGCTGCGCGGGGAAGGGGTCACACAGGCTGCCAGAAACCTGCCGCTCGCTCACTGCTGGGAAGACACAGCAATTAGACTTTCCAGGAAAGCCCGTTACCATGGCAGGGCACTGGGAGCAGGCTGTCATTTACCTCATCCACAAAACTGGGGGGATTTCATCTGGGGGAGGTTACATGGGCCCAGCAGTTGCAATTACACCTCCCGCCTGCTTTGCTCCTGGATGATGCAACGCAGCGCAACCACGAGAACGCGATGCCCTGTGGCAGCACCCACAGCTCGGGGGGTTGTTTGTAGGGGCACTGGGGACTTGGCGGTGAGTGGCTGGGGGTAAGTTGGGGCTTGCACCTGGGTGTAACAGGAGCCAACGTGTCTGCCCTCTTGCGCCTGGGAGAGCAGCCGGCAGAGGCTGTGACGGTGCAGAGCAGATCAGCCCCATGGCCCCATCAGCCCCTACAGGGCTGCACCGTCCCTGCTCGTCTCAGCCACGCTGGGACAGGCAGAGTCTCCGGTCCCCCGGCGAGGACGGGGCAGGGTCTGCCCTGGCACTCCCTGCTGCAGCGGGTGCTGCTGGTTTGCAGGGATGAGAGTTTTTCGTGAAGCCCACAGCAGCAGTTTGATGGTTGGCTCGAGAAAGGTCTGCAAAGAATCCAGCTCCCCCAGGTGCCCCTAGAGCAGCCTCCACAAATGAGTCCTTAATGACCCGCAGCAGCCATCTCTACTCCCCCCAGCACCCTTCCTGAGCTCCCAGTCCTGCTGATGGGTGAGCAGGGCCAGGTCAGCTACCACAAGCACCCTACCAGCTGCAGGCTGGGGGCTGCGTGGGAGCTGGGGGGGAGGGGGGGCAGGAGCTGCGCAGGGTGTCAGGGCACTAACGGGCTTTAATGGCCCTGACCAGCCTCACCTGGAGCCTCAGCCCGTGGGCTCTGGGCATCTATTTAAGCTCTGCCAGGGCCATCAGTCCCTGCCTGAGTTGCATTGAGGAGTGTTGGTCATCCAGATCTTAACCCTGATTTCCCAAGTGGACCTGTCCTACCGCTGTCGACCTGCCAGAAGATCACCAGGCTGTGTTACCCTCACTGAGCCTGAGCTGCAGGTCGATTTTCTGGCTTGATTTCAGACCTGCTTCATTGTAGGGAATTTCCCTGATGGTCTGGAGTCCTGGTTGAACATTTGTCATCTCTGGATCAGCCATGCTTTGGAGCAGAAGGACGGGGCCCTTGCTGGTGAGACTCTGCCCTGTAGCTGTGGTGTCTCTTCTGGCTTCCTTGGACCTTTGGGAGCCCCTGGCCCTTGCTGTGCCCTGATGGGGGGGCTGTACAAAGGGCTACAGGAGAAAATATGGTGTTGGGAGAGTGGGGCTGTGGGGGGCTATGGGATGTAGGTGTTATAGGGTCTGCTGGGATGGGGGCTCTCCTCTGTGGTGCCCTTTGCAGTGTTTGCCAGTGCTTCTTCAGTGCAAGGCCCTCAGAGGCTGGTGGTACCCACAGCTGGGGCGGCTGGTGCAGAGGAGGGAGGTGACACGTTGAGCTGCGCAGGGGTGGCTGAGCTGTGAAGCTGCAGCTGGTTTCTCGGGCACTGCTGGTGGGTGGGTGCAGACTTTGCACTTGGGAGTGCAGGACTGGATTCCTCACTGGTATCACTTGTCGTGCTGCCTTTTGAAACATCACTGATATCTGCCTGGTTAAAGGCTGTTGAGGATGTGGCCTTGGCATTCACCAGGCTTAAGAGAGGGACAATAGCCTTAAATTTCCTTTGACTGCCCTTGGGGTGGGAGGACGTGCTCTGCATTGCCACAGTGACAGTCCCTGCGGGGCTCTGTTGTGGCACCAAGATGTTTCCAGCCTGGTCTCAGCTTCCCACGGCGATACCTTGTGCGCAGACACGGGTGAGGGGCTGGGAAACCAGAAAACTGGACCCCACACCAGAGATGTCCCCTTGTCTGTGCATGGGGACAGGCAGTGGCAAACTGGGTCTGGGGAATTCAATTTCTTCAATCCCGGTTCCTGCAGCGGCTGAGACGCGATGCCGGCAGTGTGATGCCATGAGCAGGAATGGATCTGCAGAGGAGGATGAGATGCAGTTGCCCGAATGTCGTTCTCCTTTTCAAGCCCACTTCATTTAAGGTCTTCGCAGCTCCTGCAGGTGCTTGGGCTGCAGCAAGGAAGGCCAGCGGGAGAATGAGGTACAGGTCAAAGTCGAGCTGTAGCTGTGCTGCAGGCAGGTGTCTGGTGGAGAGATGACCCAAACCCAAATGAAGCGATGTCTTCTGGTGCTGCTCTAGGCCGATAACTGTGACAACACAAATCGAATGCATTCGTTGGCCTTGATTTGCATCACGGTAGGTATTTTCAGTGGCTGAAGTGTCAACACAAGGCAGGTTTTAGGAGGACTGTGTAAAAATAGCTGTAGATAGGGCTGGGCTTGGAATATTTGCCCATGGGAGGAGCGTGCAAAGGTGGTGGGTGCTGTTGGTAAATGGGGCTGCTAGCGAAAGAACTGGTTTCCTCCTAAACCATCTCAAGCTCACAGGATATGAAGATATACAACTGTGATGATGTAGTTCAGGGAAAGTAAAAGAAGTTTTGACAGATCTGGCAGCAGCTGATCTGTTAAGCAAACGCCACCCCCAAGGAGAATAAGATCAGTCTGGGGAGGTTTAGCTAGGATGACTGTCTTCTCCATGGAGCTTAATCCAGGACACAGACCCACATCGTCCCTGGGATGTTTCCACCTCACCCAGATGTTCACAGGAAACCAAAGCACGCTGTTAACAGTCATCCTGGCTGAATTAAACCAGGCATACCCTGTCTTTTTCTTCCTTGTCCTCAAACAAGGGCGCCATGGCTTGTCACACCAGCTCTTCCGTGCCTAGCATGTCCTTCTCCCAACTCCCCAACATTTTGGAGAAGGGGAAGGCTATCAGGTCTTGTACATCGCTCACTGCTGGTCTGCCCTGAGCTTTCTGCCCAGCTGTGCTGCGGTAACACACTGACCTGCTCTTGGCTTTCAGTTTAATGGGCGAAACTCTTAGATCGTTGTCTGTGGCACTCTGAGGTGTGTGCTCTGCCCTCCCGCCTGCACCCACTGGATGTTTCTCTGGCTCTTTCCTGCCAGGCTGCACCCTTGTACCTCCCCTGGGTGACAGAGGCTTTTGCTGCTCCCTCTGATGTGTGGCTTGGCTCAGCCCCTTTGGGACCCCCTGCCAGGACCCTGGGGTGGCAGGGTGGTTTCAGCTCACGCTGTCCCGGTGGGTAAACTGGTGACTGCAGCTTAGCAGGTTTCCCCCACAGGGGCAGTGTAGGGGGAGCCGACATGGATATGCAGAAGCTCATCCCGCTCAGCTCCCACCAGGAGGAGGGGTGTGGAGGCAGACAGAGCCGCGAGGATTGTACTGACAGATTTTTGTCTCCACTTGCCCACGGTGGCAGGTGCTGGCTGCTTCCCCAGGGCAGTTTTGCACCCAGGGCCAGCCCTGGGCCTCACCAAAATCATGTGTGTTTTCTTCTGTTGCCACTCTGCACCCCTAATGGACCTGTGTCAATGGTCCTGGGCAGTTCTTCCCTGCACAGAGAGCTGGGGGTTGCTGGCAGGACCAGTGTCGCAGGAGCTGCTCCTAGAACATGTCCTGAGCTGCTCTGTCCTCTGCTTGTGTCCCCCTGGGGACAGTGGGTTTGATTTTTGCCAACTGGCCCAACACAAGGGCCACAAAGCAACTGTCTGCACAAGCGTCATTGTTGCCTGGTCACTTGGTGAAAATGGGTTGTAGACTCACCTTCAACATGGTTCTGGCACGGGCAGAGCCTCCGTCAGCTCCTGGTGCAGGCAGCACCGTGCTGACGCGAGGCTGGGGCAGGCATTACTCATGTTGTGGAAGTGGAGGGCTCTTTAATGCCGCCTGCTCCGGCCAAGGCAGGTTTGACAAATGTGACTCACCTGCTGTGTGACAAGTCTGGGTGGCCTCAGGCCAGCAACCTTTGAGCCTTGCATATTAGCTCACGGAAACCCGAATCAGTAATGACTAGGAAAAGGGAAATACCCAAAGAGGGACAATCCCGGGACAGCTTTGCTGTGGGCAGAGGGTGAGAGTGTGGATGAGCAGGGGTGGAACAGCAAGATGCCGTGGGGGGGACACCATGCCCCCCTGCTCATCCACCCGGCATCCACCCTGGATGCAGCCAGCCAGCAAACTCTTTTGGAAAGCATTACTTCACCAAGAAAAATGTTGAATGGCTGAGGGTGCCCTCAGGCAGAGCACTGCCCTAGCAGCAGCTCGGGCTGAGAGATTAACTCCTTCCCCTGCATGCCTGGGTCTGGGTGACTCTCTGGTCCACCCCACGGCATGTCCT
Source organism: Dromas ardeola (assembly GCA_013398915.1). Taxonomy (NCBI): domain Eukaryota; kingdom Metazoa; phylum Chordata; class Aves; order Charadriiformes; family Dromadidae; genus Dromas; species Dromas ardeola. The sequence goes on along the minus strand of VYZM01009309.1, from coordinate 316,119 downwards.
TGGGGTCAGTGCTGCTGGTGTGCCATCCTGTCCCTTACCCAGGCCCTGGGTGACAGGGAAGGGGCTCTGCACATCGGCTGGCCTTATCCTATGGAGGTGTGTTTTTGTTCAGAAGGGGATCCTGAGCTGTGTCACTGGGTGCTGGGCTGCTCACCCCACCAGAGCTGCTTGGGGCAGCAGGGGGACTCGGCGGGTGTCAGTGTCACCCTGAGCCCCAGTCCTCTGGACGCACCTGCCCCTGCATCAAGCCACGGCTTGGCTCTGACGTCCCGCTTTGACGTGTGCTGAGAGGGTGGCTCTCCGCGTTCCTGTGAGAGCAGCTGCCGGGACATGTTTCTCCATGCTGGGGATTGATATTTTTTGCTCTGGACACATGGAGTGACTGATGATGAGCAGGAAAATGAAGTGCTTCTCTCAGCAGCTGGGGGGAAATGTGTGCTGAGAGAGGGTGTGGGATTCTCCATCTGCTGGCAAAGGCAGCCAGGTGTGGGAGAGGAGCGTGGGCATTGTGGGGTGCTCCCACCCCAGGGCTCTCGAGCTTGGTCACTGACATGAGCCTTGGTGCATGATCTCCTCTCCCCAGAAACCTCCTCCTGGGCTGCATGGAGGGTTGGGGGATTTCTTGGTGATTTTTGTCGCTGGCATCTAGGGCAGGGTCCATCCTGCAGCTTTTTACCAGCTAGAAGTGGGACATCTGGGCTGGCAAAGGAAATGAATCCTGGCAGGGGGCTGCTGAGCCATGCAGAGGTCCACTCCTCTCACTGGTAGCTGTGGTGTCTCAGGTATCACCATTGCTGCCTTCTGTCCCTGGATATTCATCACTGCCTCTCTGCTGGAGGTTATCTCCACCACAGCCAGCAACGTAGGAGCGTTCCTCAGCCGTTTCTGGGGGGAATTCAGTGGGTTGAGGTGAGGTGGTGGACTCTGCATGGGAGTGGCTGATGGGATGTCGCATCCCTGATGGTGGTTCTGTGGTGGGGCATCTCAGGAGGTGTGGTACCAAACACAGGAGCGTGGGCAGGGCTGAGCACGGCTGGCTGGGGTCGTACCAGGTTGCTCTCCCAAAGAGCTCTGCTGTGCAGACGTTAGAGGAACCGGTTACAGGGGAAAAGGGAGGTAGAACAACTGGGCGGTGAAGGGAAGGGAGATGTGAGAGCCAGGTCAAATACAGGATCCAAATGTCTTGCGCCTCAGGAGGTGACCAGGGTTAGTGATCTCGCTGCTGTTGGGCCCTCTGCCTGCCCAGGACATCTCTTGGGACAGCAGATATCTGGGTCCACAGCACAGCATTTCCCTGACGAAGTGCCCCTGGAGTTCCCATGAGCCTTGACATCACCGTGTGTGTTAAATGGCCACTGATGCCTTTCCCTGGCGTTGTGGCAACCCATGCCCAAATACACGGAGTTTTACAGCCAGGGAGAAATGCAAAATAATGCGTGGTGCTGGGGGTATGAGAGCGCAGCCCTTGGTTTCAGTTTGGCCCTTTCCTCAGGCGAGGTGCTGCTGGGATCACTGAGGGAGGGTGAGTGAATCCTCCTGTCCCCAGAGCCTGCAGGCATCCCAAACCAACCGCTGTCCCTGCTCTGCCTGGGGGGGATGCTGACCCACATGGGGAAGGGAGGGCAGAGGTTCCACCACCCGATCCCCCTCCCCAGTCCCACACTCGGCAACAGAGGCTCTTCCAGCAAAGGAGGAGATCAGAAATGCAGGCAGAGCGATTAGAATTATAATAATAGTAATTAACGCCTCGCCTCTCTCTAAGGATTTTCTAGTGAGGGTGGCCAGGTGCTGGCTGGGCATTAACTAATTAAAGCGATAGCACCCACTGAAGGGGATGGGTGCCAGCTGGGTCACGGCACCGCAGCGGCTCAGCCGGGGGCTCCCTCTCCCTCCCCTCACCATTCTCCATGGCTTGGGGGGAAGATTAAAAGGGAGGAGCTGGGTTAGGAGGGATGGCCCAAAGCCTCCCCCAGGGGCGAGGGTTAATGTACGGGGGAGAAGAACGAAGAACGGGTCAGGAGCAGTCAGGGATGCTCATCTGGTCCCTTGGGCTGTGAACTAAAGGGCTTGCATGTACCTCTGTGTGCATTTGGGGACAGAAAATCTCTAATGCATCAACTCCCACGTGTGCACGTGTCCGTAGGTGGGAGGCTGCTCCACACGGTTTTCCATCGACACACAAATGCCAGTACGTGGGCTCGTGCAGACGCAAGCCAGCACAATAACACCAAGAAAATGCTTTACAGGGAGAGACTTGAAGAGCTCAAATTGCTCAGTTTATCAAGGAAATTGAGAGGCGTCTTGATTTTGGTGTGTAAGTACCATGAGAAGGAGAAATTACTCAGCACTAAAGGACTCTTTAATGTCAGAGAAAGACAGAACAAGAACCAGCAGCTGAAGGCTGCCAAAGTCAGACTAAAAAGCAGGCGTGCACGTTAGGAGCAAAAGCAAACTGTCAAGGGACATGGCAGGGGTTTTTGTCCCTTGGTGAAGGGCAGTCTCATCTCTCTGCTGGAGTTGTCTCAGCAAACTGTTCTGTAATCAGGCACACAGTATGAGGGTAAGCAGGTGACATTTATTATGCTGTTACAGCCCCTTAGATATTTTTTTTTTTCTTGATTGAGGCCTGGGATGCTGTCTCAGGGCACAGGGACATGAAGCACCCATGGGATGGAGCCCAAAGCTGTCGCCCGGCCTCTCACAGAGCCCTGGCGCAGTGGTGCCTCTGGCTCTGCTGTGTGGGCTGCTCCTGATTGCTTGCTGCCATCTTCTCACTAGCCCCAGGAGTGGGGCTGCGGTGGGGCTAGTGGCCCTCCCATCTGGGAGGCTTGGTGCAACCACGGGGTCTATCAGCAAGATGCAGTTCCAGGAGCAGCGAGGAGCTGCTGCAGAGCCCTGGGACATCAAAATCCCAGAGCTTCCTACACCAACAGTGGGACATTTAGCTCCAATGCCACCGTGTGCCCTTGGGGAAGCTGCTTTGCTGGCCCACAGCCAAGCCCGTGAACCCGCAGAAGGGAGAGGGGGGACCTTGGCTGGGGCCTCCTGTGAGGAGAGGGCGGGTGTGCGGGAAGGTGTGGCTGAATAATGCTGGGTACCTGCGAGCTGGTGAAAGGTGTCAGTGAGTAATTGCTGTTGCTGTTGGTATCAGATGATGTGGTTGACTGGCCAGGGAATCAGCTGAGAAGCGGTGACGTACTGAGCAAAGCAGGGAAATGATTTGGAAAGGTAATAAATGTAAGTGTAATGTAAATATATCAGTGTTTTGCATTTTATATACATACATAGATATATAGAATAGTTACCAGTGGTGTATAAAGCATAGCTACATCAGCAGTGAGCCCTCTATGGGCTCGATGTTCACATGGGTGTATTTTAGTCCAAGAGAAGCTTAAGAAACCTAATGGCCAACATCCTTGGCCATGCCGCTCTGCTGCTTTATCTCTTACGGGGTGCGGTGGGCTGACCCAGCCAGCAGCAAAGCCCCCACCAAGTCACTCGCTCGCTCCCCTCAGTAGGATGGGGGAGAGGTTGGAAAAGCGAAAGTGAGAAAACTTGAGGGTTGAGAGAAAGATTCCTCATCTCCTTGCAAGAGAGGGGCTAGAAAGCAGGGGAGGCCAGGCAGCACCCTGCGAGGCTGGCCCGTCTCCCCAGCACCCACGGACCCCGAAGTGACAGAGCGGGAGGGGAAATGACCTTGCAAACTACAAATCGCCCCGGGGTAACGTGCTGCTGCCTCACCCAGAAGTGTTCACATCATTAAATCCTGTATCAGTCATGGCTCAGGTATTCTCGGGCATTTCTGCGGTGCCTCTCCCTGAGGACTCCCGGGTCCCTGGCTCCGCTCAGCCCCACCGTGTGAGATGGGGCATCCAGTGCAGGGGAAACTGAGGCACAGTCAGGTGGGGCTGGGTCTCTTCCATGTCACCAGGCACAGCTGGAGGGCAACATCTGGAATACCAAAAGAGGAACAGATTTAAGTCACAAGACAATGCCTACAACTTAATCATGAAGTCTTTTGCATACATATAACAACACTTACATAGGCAGTACAAGAGCTGCAGCTGATCCCTTCGTGGGCATATTTTGCCCACACGTGAGAGCGCTCACAGACGCTCCCCCAGGGCCCGTGGTCAAAGCTCATCTGTGCTGTGGGCAGAGCACGGCTCAGGTGTTTTATCAATAAATGTTTTTTTTTAATAACTACCATGTTGTTTGTCAATAATTTTCATTTTCCTTGAAGTTAGGGGAGCTTGACGACATCTGAAAGGAAAATTTCACTCTAAAACTGAGGCTGACGTTTGGGGTTTTTTTTCTCTCTTTTTAAATTTCCCTTTTAATAAGGGAAAAAGGAGGAAGGGAGACCAGACAGAACCCAGAGGAAGTGAGATTTCCCACCACCACAACAAACCTTCAAAACAATTTTTTTTAAAAGTAAAACAATAGTCCAAAATAGCAGGGATTTAAATCTTTTAGTTTACCAAACATCCTTAGCCTTTTCTTTTTT
>VYZM01009309.1:267782-308539 GCA_013398915.1 Dromas ardeola | reverse complement strand
GAGCCTGTCCCCCGCATCCAGCCCTTCCCACAGCCCCGTGGCCACCCTGGGCTACTGGCATCGCTATGGCGGTGGCCCCTGAGCACCGGATGCTGGTGCTCCTGCGTCTGCCGGGGTGCCGAAATGCGTATTTTTTATGGCAGGGCGCTGGGAGGAGGTTGGGCGATGGGGTGTCCCGGCTGGTGGCTGCCCCTGCCCCAACAGGAGGGGTGCCCACCCGTTTGCAAGGACAGACCACAGCGAGCAACCGTTTCGTAATGTCTCGAATGAACTTGAACGTTTTGGGTTGTGGAAGTACCAGTTTGGGAGAGGTCCAGGCTGAGCGCGTGGTCCTGTGTGTGCAGGGAGAGTGCCCCCCTGCAGGGCGGGCAGCGGTGGTCTCCGTGCGTTCGTGGTGCGGGGCGATATCGGGGGACGTGGGTGGCTGTTACTCCTGGGAAGACTCAGGCCATGTTGGTGGCTGGTGCAGTCCGTCAGGGCGGAGGGACGGGGATGGACTCGGGGAAGTCAAGCTGCTCGGTTCAGATCTTCCAAACTGGGAACTTGCTCCCCCACCCTAGAGAAGTCACTCACGTTTACAAGTTAGTTTTGTGCTCAGTGCTGTGGAAATGCAAACTGATGTGCTGTTTTCCCTGAGGTTGTCTTGCTTGCTTCTCCTATGTGCACGGTTCTTTCTTTATAACAAATTATTGGGGGGGAAAAAAAGACCAAAGAATACAGAATGTAAAGCCTCGGAAACAGAGATATCACCCTGGGTGATGGTGCCTGTGCTTGCATATGTCTTGCTTTTGCGAGCAACCTCTCCCAGTTGTCTGCAATAGCTTTTTGGAAGCTTCCTCAGGAAAAAAAATATCTAGGACAAGCACAGACTTGTAGCCTGTTTAACTCCTGTCGGAGCAAAACAATTGCACATCCAGCGTTCATCTCTTTGGAGGGTACTTCCACTTCTCCCACTCCGTACTTCTTCCAGCAACGACATTCTTAACGAAGTGTGGCTGACTTCCACCCTCAGCCCATCATGTTGACTTCCACCCCTGTTCCTGAAGGTGCCTCTTGGGTGAGATGAGAGCGTTTGGCCTCGGAGGGTTCAGTTGTGCTAGCCCTTGCATTGCCAGCTGGCTGGGGCTGGCTGCGGTTACACCTCGCTGCTGCCTGTACAACTCCCATTTTGGAGAAGAGCTGCTAGGTTCTCCTCTACGCCAGATCTCCTTTGCTTCCTGGTGTGCTGCAACTGGTTGTTGTGGGGAAGAAGGAAGGTGTCTCTTTGTTCTGGACATTCTTTCAGCTTCCTTATTGCATTGACTCTGGAACTTTGGGGTCGGGGGTAAGTATTGGTCCTGCAGCCAGGAGGGGTTTTGCTCTCTGGTGTTTGATGCTAATGCAGGGATTTTGGTAAGAAGCTGGGGCAGCTTCTAGCTCTCTAGGGAGAACTGGCAGAAGCATCAAGCCAAAATCTGAGGTGGGCTGTGTGTGGCTGCTGTTCTGCTTCTGTGCAGAGGTGACCTGAGCGGCTGTTTTGGGCTGAGGTCCCTGCAAATTGGCTTCACCAGCTGGGGCGGACACTTTCCATAACTGGTGTCTGAACTGCCCAAATAAATCATGTTGGGATGGGATACCAACAGCTACAGAGTGCAGGGTGACTCTTCTGTGTGTCTTCCCTGCTGCCCTGTATCTAATGGTCTCTGGTGTTTAAACCCTCCATGTCGGGAGGGGATCTCTCCAATGGGCTCCTTCCTTGTGGCTGAAGGAAGTGTCTCGCCCTCAGAGGAGGCAGCTTGTGTAGCTGCTGAACCATCCTTCTTGGTGTGACAGCAGGCGACTACTTGCTGGAGGGAGGTCTTAAAGGGACTAGTCAGCCCTGTTGAGCTCCACGGGCTTGGCAGCAGAGGAATCGGACAACCTCTGACATGTTGTGGCTTTCTGCTGGGGTGTGGGGGGAGGTGGGTGGCATCAGCTTGTCTTGCACAGTGTATACACCTGCACCTTCTGTGACCAGCAATGGCTTTTCAGACTAATAACCAGCTCCCAGGAGAAGCCATGAAGCCCTCGCCCATTGCAGTCTGCCCCACAGCACCGAAGCTCAGTGCTTTCCATTTCCTGAGCCGGACCAGTTCTGGTGCGGTGGCTGTTGTGGTTTCGGAGATCACACATGCAAACAAGCCTGTAGATGACTACTTCACACGGTAGCTCGTGGAAATTGCGCCTTCTGAAAAGTGGACAATACAAACAAACAAAGCGCGTTCTGCCTTGCTAAACGCGCCAGAAATCTTGGGTCATAGGAAAGCGTAACTGCAGACACACCTTTCGGGATCATAAATGCTCCCACCTACGCTGTCTCCTGTGCCAGCCCTGCTGACTAGCAGTCATGGCTGTTCAGCAGCACATCTTCTTCAGCTGACCGAGCGTCACAAATGATGCCTGACCTTTGGTGACCATCACAAATGATGACTGGCCTTTGGTGACCCAGGCAGACCTGGGGAGGCACACTTCTCCCCGGTGCTGTGCCAGGCTGAAAGTCCTTTCCTGAAAACTTCTGAGCCTCCAGGGAGAGCGCTGATGGGAATGCAGAATTCCTAATCATTGTGCCTGGCTTGCTGGGTAAATCATCAAACACGAGCGTACAAAGAATAATTAATCTTAACAGGAAGCTGGCACTGGGACAGCTGGAGATGGAGTTAATTTGGGGGGAGGGAGGAGGGAAATAAGTTTGTGGAGAGCAGGGCAGGCAGCCCCGGTCGCTGGCAGGAGCGTGCTGGAACAAAGGCTTGTGCTGCTCGGGGATGCTGGAGCACTTTCCTCTCAACTCAGCGGCTTCCAGAGGCCGTGCAGGTTATTTCGGTCCTGCTGCCTGCCATTTAGCAAGGTTCTCGCGGGCAGAAGTGTAATGTTAAAATAACAGCCCTCTCTCCGAGGTCACTAGGAGTAAAGAAACTGCAAGTGCTTTCTGGAGCAGATTTCAGCACTTTGCTGTTCTCCACTCTATTATTTAGCTGTCCAGGTTTATTCAGTGATGACTTGACTTTAAATTCACTCCCTTGAACTACAAAGCTCCAGACACAAGTACCTACGTCTGTTCATGCTGTAGAAGTACCCGGGTACATAATTTCCATTTCTGCAGAGCAGAAATCATAATTTCCTTCTCTAATCTTAAATGCAGTAAATATTCTTACTTCTCGTATAGAGAACTGAGAAACCTGGTGGTGGTGAAGGGGGTTGAAAAGCAGGTCATTCGAATCCCAGGTCATATGTCCAAACTAAAAGATGACTTCTGTTTCCCTAGGAGGGCAGTGGGAAGGAGGGCAGTGGGAAGACGTTTGGGTTTGGCTAACATGTAAGGTGGTTCTGACATGCCCTTCCTGGGGGAAAGAGGTGACAGACACTCTGTTGGCCATGATCCTCTGCACCACTTGACCTCTGAAACAGAGAAGACGTTGGTCCTGCAGAAAGGCTGCGGGCTGCTTAGGGAAGTGATGTTGAAAGGATGGGTTCTGTCCCCGGTTAGCAGTGTGAAGCTCGCTCCATCCTGAGATGGAAGTCTGTCTTCTGTAAAGGTGGATTTGACATTTCTGTGCTTGGCAGCATATGTCACCTACAAACCATCGGGGTGGGAGAGACCCCATGGCTGATCTCTACTTTGGGGTGCAGTGTGGCAAGAGAGCACGGTGCCTGCAGGGCACTCCCACACTCGGTGGGTTTGGAAGGCAGGAGCGGATCCAACGCTGTCACTGTTCCCAGCAGTACCGGCAGTGCCCGGTGAGGTTCTCGAGCCGTCTGGCATCCGCTCGTGGCTGTGGGTGCCAGGACTGGCACTGATGCGCAGGAATGCTCGTGTATCGCTCTGCAGCATCGCTCCGGCAGGCTGGATGGCTCCTGCCATAGGGGAAGTGGATTAACTTTCTTTTCTCATTGTCTGGAGTGAGACAGCAGGGAGCTGTGTGGCCAAGTCTGTCTGAGGCTGTGGAACAAAAGAGGGATTTTTGCTTTCCTGGCTGGCTTGCTGCTAGAGCTGCAACTCCTCTGGAATCAATAACTAATCACGGGATTGTTTTGTGTCTCATTGCTGCAGTGTGTGCGCCTCTGTGCTGCTCTCCTGGCCCGTGCACCACTTGTGCTCATCTGAAAAAACTCTGTTTGCCACTTTCCGTGGCGAGGAGACATGCTGCGGGTGCCTCGCTCTTGTTTAACAAAATGGGAGAACAAGTGGAGCGGAGTTCTGTCTGTCTGATTTGCTTCCAAGTGCGACAAATGGGGTATGAGTGCTTATTCCTTCCCTGGAGCGGCACTGAGCTGGCAGAGATGCAGCTTATCTTTAGGGGCTGGAGTCAGGTAGGCAGCAGGGAGGCTCCCTGGCTGGAAGGAAGGAATCCGTGGGTTTACATTCCTGTCCTCCGGAGGTGGCTCCCCATCCTCATCAAGGCCCTGCAGGCAGGTTTGGGCGAGGGGGAGGGGGTGGCTTGGGCCAGCCCCTCTGCCGAGGGAGGTGTGGGTGCATGGATGGGCATGCTCCGCTCATAGCGTGTTGTGGAATACCTGTTGCTGAAAGTCATCCTCGAGGAAGAAGTAAGTCTGCAGCTGCCACTTGACTTGGCGAAGTCTTGCTAGTGGCACTCGCAGCCAGGAAGAGTAGGACGAACATGCAGACCATCCTCGGCCGTCTAGAGAAAGGGTCCTCAGGCTCTTCCAAGAGAAGAAGGGCAAATGGAGTGGTTGGGTTGTACTGCGAGGCTGCTGCAGACCCGACCTATGTCAAAGCATAGGGGAAGGTGCTCTGCCAGGCGTTGGGGCAAGTCTTTCCTCCTCCAGCTCACCGCAGATGCTCCTGAAACAGCCTGGCAAGCACACCAGGGGCTGGGGGTTTGGTTTGGTGCCTCTTTTCTTGAGGGCTGATTGCCAAGATATCCAAGGTACAGCCTTTAGGCTACTGTTGTGACCTCTGAAGTCTGGTGATGGGAATTGCCATGGAAGTTAATTACCTCTTTGTGCTGCTCTTAAAATCTGTCGCTCTTCAAATCTCTGGTGTGGAAGTGCAAAGGGCTTGGGAGAGGAGAAAATGAGCAAAGGACCTGACTGCTGCCGGTCAGCGGATTTTTGTCTTGCGCTCAGTTGTGCCTCAACTCTGCGCTCTCAGTCCCTGGGTCATGTTTAGGATCTGAAAGGGGAGGTAAGGGGAGGCTTCAGCCCACAAAGATGTGCAGGCTTCTGCCTCCTTGTGATGGCGTTTAAACAGCAACTCCACATCCTCCATCTCTCTTTGGCCAATTAAAATTAGCTGATGGGGTGCCAGTGTCAAGTCTGAGCTGGGTGTTTTGCTGTGAATAGAGGCTTTTCACCAGAAAGTGCTTCTCTGTGGCTGGGTACCGCTTTGTCCAGCATCAGGTACTGCCTTCAGAAGGGTGGTCAATGCCATGTGGTTAAATTTGAATGGCTTCAGCAAACTCCCGCAGGTGTTTCAGGACCCTGAGATGCTGGGATGATGGCGGTGGAGAGGATATGGGGGTGTCCTGATGTAAGGATAGATGCTGCGTTTGACCCCCTTGACAAGGTGGGGACAGCAAACTAGTGCCAGTCTGGAATTATTCAGACCTAGTGTAAAAACACCCTGACCTTTAAGCACCTTTAATCTTAATTATCAGATATCCGTAGCGAAAAGTCTGTTTCCAAGAAGCATGAATCATTTCTGGAGCACTAATGCTTATAACTTCCAACCCTTTGTTCTTGCTGACGGAACCGTGCTCTCGGTCGTTCTGGCTCCAGCAGCTCAGGCCAGAGGTGACAATGCAGCAGCAGCTTGGTGTCCCTCCCTCCCGAACACACCTGCCTGCATCCCAAATGCTCCTTGCAATAAGACTTGAAGAAAACTGGCTCGGAAGGCAACATCTCCAGGGAGGAAAGCTCAGCATGTGGGTATCATCTGGTGCCTTCTGGATGGGGAGTGTCAGTGTGGGACTAAACGTCAGGTCCAGGGGTTTTGCTCTCAGTCTGGAACGCTCTGTTTTCTGTCTGCTTGGACCTCTGCAGGTGTCCAGCCTGACCGTGAGGATTTACCAACTTGTAGTACTCCTAGCATAGCGGGGATTTGTTATGTATCTTGTGCTGTGATAATAACAAGAACATAAGTCATTTTTCCAAACTGATGATCATGCTATAAATAGAGAATCCAGCTGCTTGCATTGAATGGCATCAAAGAAAATCATAGGAGCAGCTCTTATGCAGAATGAAGTGAATTCTGGCTGCTTTCTCCGAAGATGCTGGGACTGGGGGAGGGGGATTTCTTGACAACCGAGACGTGTGAAAGCAATGCTTGAGAGCTCGCTGTGGCGTGTGAAATCTTTGGCAGGGAGCAGGTGAGGGGTTTCCCATGGCGCCGTCCCACGCTGCACCTTCCTGCCTCCCCACCGGAGAACCTGCCAGCGCCCGTACCTGGGCGGAATGAGGAGTCACTAAATGCAGGGTTGCTTTACTGCTTATTTATAAGACTTTTCAGGGAAAGGCACTTGAAACCTCCCCTGCTAGGGGGAGGTGATCTGGCTCCGGGCTCGTGCCGGGGAGCTGCAGCAGTGCTAAATCACTTGGAGGTGTCTCAGCAAATTGTAGCTGCTGACTTGCGAGTTCAGCGCCTGGAGCGCAGTGGCAGGGTGGACGAGCCTTAGTGCAGAGTTACACACGGTTGCTTGTCCCCTGTACTCTTCTCTCCTGGTATGCGAGCTCCAGCCCCTCGCGCCAAAACTGTTGTTTCCAGGATGGCTGAGCAGTCCTGAACTTGCTGCTTTAATCCTTCACAGTGCCTTGGAAACAGAAGCTCGCTCAGGGTGCCTGGTTATGGCGATACTGTCTGTGCTGAATCCTTTCAGCCCCAGGTGCATGTGGTGGTGGGGGGGTCCAGCCCCAAACAGGCCTTTTTCTGGTTGACGAGGTGCTGAGCTGACTTTGTGGGTGCTCCTCTCTGAGCACTCACGAGTTCATGCCCAGGAGCATCCCTGGAGCCCCAGGAAGGGATGGAGGAGCATCAGCTCCTCTCCTGAGCGTCTGCATTGCATCTGCAGGGCTGGCCGTTGCTGAGAAGACCAGGCGACCTGTGTCAGACGATGTTTTGGGTGGCAGTGAGGATCTGCCAAAATGAGCATCAGCCAACAGGACTTGTTCGAGCCTTAACTCCTAGACAAGTGTATCTGAGAGTCTCAGAAGAAAATGAGCGTGACTCAGTCCTGCAGCAGAGTCTGGGCCACAGGAGCCCTTGTGCTCTGGCATTACAGTAAGCCTGTTAAGCATGAATTTCCAGAACTCTTTGAAGCCTTTATTTAGAAAGAGCCTGAAAAGGGAGTAGGCTCTGGTGAATCAACCTCTTTGTGGAAAGTAGAGAAACCTGATCAGTCGGCTGTTTATCTGCCTGCAGTGGCTTTTGCACCCAGCGTGGAAGGGTGATGCTCCTGCGGCGGGGGGCAGAGGGGCTGTCTGGCAGGGGGAGAGCTTGTTAAACCTGCTCCGGGGTGTGGGAAGAACACAGCGGAGCTGCCGGTGGTCGCAAACGGAGGTGTGTTCCCAGGACATCAGAGAGCTCAGCCTCCCTGGCTGCTCTTTGTGTCAGGAGAATCACCGGCTTGTTCTGCCAGCGAGGTGGGAGAAGGTGCCTGGCTTCGCACTTGCTGGGAAAGAGTGTCAATGAGTTTAAAGGGGAAGTTTGTTACAGTGTGGATCTGACTGGTCTTAAAGCACCCAGCAAATGCCTCCTGAGACTTGCAGTGCTGTGTGGTAGACTGCGGTAGGGTTTCTTGCCTGGTTCTTCCTTTTTTAGACAGCCAAGTCAAGTGTACCAGAATATCTTAACTGCTTTGGCCTAAACTAGTGCTAAGTGCTGGGTGGAAACCTATTTCAGTTTGGGCCAGCTATTAAAAAAGAGGTTCCTCTCTTCTCTTTCGGCGCTGCTCAGCCTGAGGAAGAGTGGTTGTGGTCCCTGGCTGGATGAAGTGTTGAGAGCTGGCAGGTCCTGGCGTCCGTCAGCATTTCTGTGAGACGGGGCTTGCTGCTGGCTCTGCTCCACTTGTCTGGCTGCACGTTGGGCAACGAGGACTTGCATTCTCTTGCCACAGGGCTCTTCTGGGGGCCAAACACTAAAGATGCTCTGACTGCTTATGTATGTACAGCCTTGTTTGGCTTTGAAGAGCACAGCTTGCTTAAATCAAGGTTGCCCAAGGCTCACAAAAGCAAGTTTAAGTTGCCTACATCCCCGGAGAAAGATGACAGTAAATTAGGACCTGCCGTGTTCAGGAGATCATGAGTAAATTGCCTGGACCTCACCGAGATCCTAAACGCGAGGTGTTCCTGCACCAACCTGGCCACATCTGCTGCTCAGAGGTGCCGGTAGCAGCCCTCAGCCCCGCAGGGCTGGGTGTACCTGCTCTAGTCAGCGAGGCGAGGGCGAGCCGAGGAGCTGGGCTATACCGAGCTGTACCGAGCTCTGTGCCCAAAGGAGGATGAGGAAGAGAGAGCACAGGCGGTGGCAGAGGTTGTGTTACTTGCTAGGATCTGTAGGGTAAGACGCTGAGCTGCTCTTAGCGTGAGACTTGCTGCAGGTCCTGCCTGGAACTCGGTCCCGTCCCAGTAAAAGTGCAGCGTGCTCTCTCGTTGATGGGGCGAAGGGAAGCGCGTCTCGAGCATAGCTCTGGAAGGAGGGCAGGCACACCAGTCTCCCAACAGATCAGTCTGTCCCTCTGAATTTCTGTCCAGAGAAGTGGAAAGGAAATAAGTTTCTTGAGACTGAAAGTTGGCTTCACACACCAGAGCGGTTGAAGATCCACATGAAATGCTGCCGCTATCTCCTCCAGCCTTCTGCTCCTCTGCAGCCTCTTTGCATTTCCCCTCTGATACTCCGAGAGATGGATATTAGGAGAGGAGGCTGTGAATGCTGGCAGTGTGGCTGAGGTGGGTGGCTGGCATGGAGACTTTCATAGTGAGCTGTGAGATCTGTCTCTCCCTGCCAAACACTTAGCTTCCCTCAGTGCCTCCTGTACTGCTGTCTGATCTGGGTGTTCCCAGCACTCAGGGCTGTTGACATCTGCCATCCTGGCTTGGGAGGAAGAGGCTGGTCCCTCAGCATGCTGTGGTGGTGCTCGGTCGCTCTCCTTGCAGGAGGACTCGAGGGCTGGCGTCGCCGACCCCTGCCCTGTGTGTGGCAGCGGGCGTTGCATGGAGTGGATCTGCTGGGTCATGTCACCTGTTTAGGATGGGACAAGAGTTAGGGCTCCCAACACTGGTTTGAGGTACAACTTTCTCCTTCCCCGTATCCTCCGTAGGGGGCCATTGAGGGGCCCAGCCTGGGCTGTTGCTGTGGGAAGCCCGTGGGTGTGTTGGTTGGCAGCCTGCTTCCAGTTCCTCCAGCGGGGAGGCTGGGGTAGGTGGCACAGCGAGGGGAGCGATGGTTCTGTGGCTCTACACCCCTGCTGGACCCATTGTACAAACCCTGCGCTGCCTGGCTGTTACGGTCCAACCACCTCTGCCCTTGTGGGCTCTCAAGGTGGAGTGACCCCATTCCTGCCCACCTCTCTTCCCAGACTGTTTGGGTGACTGGGACCTACATCAACCTGAAGCTTCAAAACAAAACAACTTGTCCTTTTTTTGCAAGAGCCATTTTTGGAGAAAGGAAATGCTAGAGGAGTCCTTTCTAGAGCAGCGAGGCGGTTGTGGCGGCAGCAGCATGGCAGGGATCGGGGTGAAGGGCTGGACGGGGTGCAGCCCGTCACTGGGGCCCTGCCTGCGGATGCTGCGGCATTTCGTGCCTGTTGCTAAGGAGCTGCTGTTGCCTTTGGCAGCAGAACTGGCAGATCCAACGCACAAACTTTGTGGCATGTTGCCGTCCCCCTCCCGCAGCCTGTGTGGCCTTGTTCGCCAGTGAGTTTTCCACCCGCAGCCCAACGTGTGCACAGACAGGCTTGTTAAATGTGATCAACCAGGGATTTTGTTCCAGATGTTCGAGATGACCCCTTTCCTCCGAGGGCAGCCGGCGTGCTGATAAAACGCTGTGATGCTATAAATAAACCTGTCAGCTCTGCAAGGGAGGAAAAGCCTCCGGTTTGAACAGGAGTTTGTTCTAAACAGGAGCCCAAGAGTTGGCTCTCTTCCCTTGGGATGTGTGTTGACCCCTGATTTTGGGGAGGAGCTGGAAAATGTAGGTTTCCCTGTTGCTTTCAACCTGGTGGAAGAAAGTGCTTGCAGAGGGGAGAGGGTTGACCTGCCTGGGAGAGGACTCGGAGAACATTTGCTGCTGTGCTTTTCTACAGGTCCACACCTGCAGAAGACTCCCTTTGGAGACTTCTGCATTTGCTAGGGTGAGGACATCCTCCGTGTGTCGATATTACCTGCACGGACGTGCCCCTCTCGCACTGGCATGGACCCTGGCTAAAATAACTCGTGTGTAACCAAAATAATGGCTCTGGGTCGCTCTGCCCATGTAGCAGAGCTGACACTCCCCTGTCGTTGCTACAGATGGAGTTTTTACAGGCTGTGTTTGGGAGCTGGTCCAGCTTTCCTGCAGCGTGGGGCTGCACTGAGTGGGTCTGGGCTTCCTGCAGGTTGTGTGGGAGACCCAGCTGGGTCCTGCTGCCTTAGCCTGACGGGAGGCAAATACAGCCCTGTTGCTACAGCCAGGGAGAACAGGCACGTCTTGGCCCTCAGGTTGGGTTTTGCTGAGCTTGGGTTTGCAGGGCTGGCTCTGCTGTCCTGGAAATCAGCTCACCGAAAGGTCAGGGCCAGGAAGGGAGGGACTGTGCCTTGCACTGCTCTGAGAGATTTGGCTGGTTCAGTCTCTTGCAGGGCACAGAGGGCAAGTGCCAGCCTGGGGGAGGAATGGCTGAGCAGCAGGTCTTGCTTCTGGAGACAAAATGGTCCTAAAGCTTGTGCCACTGCGGAGGAGGCTGCAGGGTGGCCCTGAGCCCCAGCTGGGCTTGTGCACGGCAGGAGCATTGCCCGCAGGGACAAAGATGGGTCAAACTGTAGCAAGGACTCTGTATTTTGCTTGGAGCCTGTCCGCAGTCTCGGAGAAGAGAGCTGTGTGACTTGTGCGCTGGGCTGGCAGGGTGCAGGAGGTGGGATGTCCCCCTGGGTCACGGGGAGCAGCAGCCGAGTCCTCCGAGTGCTGGAGGAGGCGCTGGTGGTGTGGGAGACGCCGCTCGACGTGTGTCAGCTCCAGACAAGTCACTTCCTAGGGCCTGGCTATGGGCTTGTGTTTGAGTTCATGCTTTCCATTTAAACTACTTTTTTAGACAACTCCTTCTACATTAGAGGCCGAATCCCCTTCCTGCCCCTGTGCTGGGCTCTTGGGAAGGAAGAAGATAAAAACCCCCCCAGACAATCATTAACCTCGTGCCAAACCCGCTGCTGCCTCCAGCGCTCAGTGTAAGCTCTGCTCTTGGCTCACTGGCTTGTGAAATGCCCAAGACTATTTGTGTCTCAAGAACTGACAGGATAGACCCAGAAGGATGGGGACAGCTGAGAATTAATTAGGAGCTGTTGGTTTAATTAGTAGTGTCTCAGTATATTCGTGCATGAGGACTGGGCGCCAGGGGAGTAGTGTATCTTGTGAGCTTCCAGCCGTGCTGCTTAGAGGACACGAGCCCTTTGTGTCTGAGATTGTACCTCTGCGTTTCTGTGTAAACGCCATCAGTACAAAAGCCTCATTCTACTCCTTTTTGGGGTCTCATCTTTTCTCGGTGTCCCCTTTTCATGGAGCTTTTCTAGGAATTACCCAGTCTCTACAAACTGGTTGAGAGTAACTTGCTCTGTCTGCAGCTCTTCCTGACTTCTAGGCTTTCCATCTTTCCAGCACCATCTGGTTCTGCTTTGCTGGGAGAGTGGGTAACCCCCAAACCCATCATCTTCACCCAGATCCAGGGCAGGGGCTTTATAGGAGCAGAATGTCTCAGGGCATACCAAAACTTGTGGTCTTTGTCTCTTGAACCCAGAGGTTTCACTCCAGCTGCGGTGCTGTGTGTCAAGGTGGCCTCCTGCTGCCACCACAGCAGATCTGTCAAGGGCAGGTCCTCCCTGCCATCCGTCAGGGAGTGGTTGGGGCTCCGGATGATCCATCACACCCTTCTCCCGGGGCTGTTTCTGGCCCTTGTTGCTTGCGGAGCCGGGGGGGAGGTGGCTCGTTCCCAGATCGTAGGAGACTCTCGGTCCCTGCAGCTCCGTGCATACAGACAGCAACTTGAGGGAATCTAATTAAAAGGTGGTGATAGCTGCCCGCTGCGGCTCTTGGTGGAGAGGGATGAGGAAAGGGAGCTCTGGCTTCCCGTGGCTGGTTTCCATGAAATGAAGACTTACCTGATGCAGACTCGCTCATCTCCCACAGCGCTTTCTCCCCCTCTGCTCCCCTGTTACCTGGATCCAGCTGTGCACAAGTTTTCCGATGGGCATCTCAGTCCCCGAGTACCCTCTGAGCCCGTTACGAATGTGTGCCTGGTCCCTTGTGCTGCGTGCGGTCAGTGCAGACACACGGGGTGGCTTTGCCATTCATCTCATCCCATATTCACAGGGCCAGGCACCCCCTTCCCTGCAGCAGGGATGGCTGGGGCCCCCGGGTCTGACAGACACGGCCGAGCCCCTGTGCTGACTCGGGCAGGCTTCAGCTGGCACAACCCCAGGGCTGTTTGTAAGTGTCGGTTCAGAGCTCAGTCGTCACCTCTCTGTCCGTCTTTGCAGAGCAAGGAGAATGATGGGACAGTCCGTTGGTCCTGCGTAAGCCGCTGCCAAATGTGACAGCCGCCACCCCTGACTGTTGTAGCTTTTTGCTGCTTCCCCTCCCCACCCCAGAAAACCCAAACCAACCAAGCTGCTGGCATCTCCTTCCCCCACCGCTGCCTGTTGCCCGTACCTGTTGCAGCGGGTGTGTGACATGGATGGGACTTGAAGCTGGAGGGGGTCACCTGGGACTGGGGCTGGCCCTGCTGCTGAGTGCAGGCTGGCTGGTGACCCGCCGCTTGCCCAGGACGTGACTGGATTTTGGAAGCAGGGATGTGCGCATACAACCTGCTGCTGGTAGGGGAGGGAGATGTGTGTCCCCTGCTTTCCTCTTGCCCTAGGTGTGACACCAGCTCCCCCGAGGAGGGCACCTCGCTGGGTCACCAGAAAAAGTAATTGGAAGTCTACGGCTGCTCTCCTTAAATCACCTTGGAAGAAGGCAGACGTGCCCAGCTCCTGGCATCTCTATTTTTACTTCGTGCAGAGATGGATATGGCTGAGCTGTCTCCTTTTATTTCCAGCGTTTGGCATGTGCCGCAGCGCGTTGCTAAAGATGTGTCTGGCTGGATGCAAAGCTGCCCGCAGTCCCCGGGGTACTGCAGAGGTGAAGGGCTCTTGTCTTCTGCGTGGCTTTGTAATTCATTTCTTCTCTGCTTGCAGCTCTTTGCCTCCCCCTTCCACTTCCCTTACAGTTTTTGGACTTTTTTTTTTTTCTGTATTTATTCAAAGCAGCCTGGGTAAACAGGGAGCAGGAGCGTGGCGACTGGGGCCACTGGTAGCGCTGGATTCCAGAGGCATTTTTAATGGGTTTCTAATAACTGGAACTGGCCTGTTCTGAGGTAGAAAGTTTTCTTATTTGCTCTATCTGCAGCTTGGCACAGAGTTTTCCTTGGAAAGGCTCAGACTGTGCATTTCGGTTCCCGACAGTCGGGCTGACAAGCTTTGCACCTCAGGTGGCTCCAGTTGCTGCAGCCCTGATGGTGCCAGTTTGCCAGACCTGTCCCGCCAACGCCGTTTCTAACTTGCGGCTGCCCCCGGTGCCACATGCCTGAGTTGTGCCTGTCACCTGCCCCGTGTCCCCCCTCCCACGCATGGGCAGGAGCCCGTACACAACAGCCAGGCAAATCCCCAGTATCTTCCTCTGCCCATGGGATGCTCGTGGAGAGGCTGATTTCATGGTTAGCTGCTCCAAAACCTGGTTAGGAACAAGATGAATGGTTTGAGCTGTTGAACCAGGCACCTCTGAAACCCCCTGGATAACCCGAGCAGCTGCCAGGCTTTCCTGCTGTGGTTGTGGGGATCAGATGGGGGGGCTCTTTGGCTGCCCTGGACCCGCTGCCCCCAGCGTCGCCCACCCTGTGGGGAGCTGGGGATCTGCTGGCACCTCCAGGAGCCTGGGGGATGAGCTGGGATATGCGATCCCTGTATCCAGTCACAGCCCTGCTCCCAACCACGGGGCAATCCATCGGCTTGGGGCTGTCCATCCCATTTGTCCCTCACTGAGGCAGGGGGTGCTCATGTTTCTGGAGTAGGTTTGTAAAAGATGCTCCATAAAAAATCTCCTGCCACTTGAATTGCCCTGGGTCTTGTCCTTGTCTTACAGCTGGTGACTCGGTGTGCCTGGTAACGGTATGCTGGCAGCTTTGGAGAGTGTAGAGGGTAAGAGAGAGAGTTTCTCCACTGCTGTGAAATTGCCTTCAAGCTTTTTGGCTTGAAATGTTGCTTTCTGCCCCTTCAGTTGCCCTCACGCACCTGGAATGGCAGCCCCAGGGTACGTGATGGTTGGGAACGTGGCTGGAGAGGGCCGTCCTCAGTGAGGACGCAGGACTGGGATGGCCAAGAGCCCTGGAGCTCCGCATCCGGGAGCCGTCCCTCCTCTGTAGGCACAGGCTGGCTGTAGCCACACCAGTTTGGGTTGTCGGTGGTTAACTGAGAAGCCCTGGAGCTGACAGCTCCTGTGCCTGTGATGGAGAGCTCGTTAGCTAGCTGCAGTGAGACTTTTAGATACGGTCCAACTTTAGCTCTTATGGTGGGTTAGAGGGGGGTCCACCATCGCAGCAGGGACCCCCAGCCAAGGGTTGGCTCTTGAGTGTCAGGCTGCAAATCCACTGCCTTTGGTTGCTGAGTCTGTCTCCTGCGGGAAGGGAGGTAGGCCATAGCGTGCATGTGCTTGAAGATGCCCACCCACCCGCCTCCCGGGAACAGGAGTGCCTCAGCACCGCAATGCAGCAAGCGGGCTTGAATTCAAGACCATCATCCCCTTTTCTGGCTGTTGCAACAGATGGTGGTGGTCTATAAACTTCGGTGGCGAAGGGAGGCTGAGGGGGAGCCTGTTCAGGGGCTGTTGCTCCTGAAGGATGTGAATGTTCTCCAGTTCTTGGTTGGGCTTTTCTTGCTTGTTTCTCCTATGTGAAAATGTGGGAGTGGAGCATTTGAGCCTGGGCTTGATTTGACTTGAGCCACCTGAGTTATCTGGGCTAACCCAGAGCAGGGCAGGCTCGTCGTGAGCCCAGAGACGTGGCGGTGTGCCCAAGGTGGGAGCAAGAGAGCTGGCGCCAATGGTACCAAACACAGGTAGGCAGGATGCCGCCCTGCTAAAACCGCTCCCTGCTTGTTCTGATGCTGAAACCCCTATGTGGTTTTGGCTCTGCCACCTGGCAAAAGGGAGGATTGGATGTCAGCCGGGGGTGTGCAGGGGGGGCTCAGTGTCACGGTTTGCTTCGGGAGGGGACCTGTGTCGGCTCAGAGCAGGTGTGCTGTGGTGCAGGCAGCTCCCATTGCAGGCCACGCTCTCCTGTTCATCCACGGCCTCGGAAGTGCCGCCGCACATCGCAGACACAAACAAGCGAGTCAGTGTGTCAGCCTTGCTGCTATATTGATGTTTGCTTAGTGAGAGCTGGCATCTGGAGCTGCTTATCCCTTGCCCTTGAATATAAAACAGCACTTGGATGGGCCTTGGTGTTCAAAGTCACGATCAGGCTGTACTGCAGCAGATTTGATGGGGAGAGTCTGTTCTTTGTTGTGGGATTCGAGATTTTAAACCCTGAGGAACCCATCCACCTGAATGCATTTAGGTTAGGGGGCTGGGGAAAGAGCTATGCATTTTTGCGGCAGAGAGGCCTGGGTTTGGGTTTCTTTCAGCCCTGTCTTGAGTCAGCGTGGAGGCCATGGTCCCGCTGGCCAGGCGGGTGTTCTGGAGGGCTGTCTGAGGTCCTTGCAAGTAGCATCACTTGCAGCCCTCCATGTTTGGGTAGGTGGGTGGAGATGGTGAGATCAGCATGGAGCCGGGAGGGGGAGAGCTCTTAAGCCAATGCAAATTGGCCACCTGCCGCCCAGGGAGATGCTTCCTGTGAGACACGGCTTGAATGCAGGGGAGCAGATGGGTGAAGCAGGAAAAGGCTCTGGTAGTTCCTGCCGCTTTCCAGCCAGCAGAACTATTCACCTGACAAATTCAGTGAAGGAGTTCTGTGGGATCCATTAAAGCTGTTGCAAAACCTGCTGAGAACCAGGACATGAGATGTTCAGGCTGGGACGGCCCAGTTTGCGCCGCGATAGGTCTGCCTGCATCCTCCCTGTGTGGGGGTAGCAGCGCAGATCATCCCCTGCTCTGCAACAAGGCCAGTCTGTCACGTTTGTCTGTCTCTGTGGTCCAGTGTCGACATCAGAGCTTGGTTTCAACCTGCTGTGAATTGGCCAAGACTGACTGAAAATGTCTTGTGGGTAGCTGTTCTGAAAGCCACTTTGCCCATTCACGCTTGTCCTGCACCAGGAGCTCCGGTCACCCTGATAAGCACGTTGCTTCTCAGCGGCCAGACACCACTTCAAGTGAGTGGGTTCCTCCTCTGTTAGAGAGACAGGGCTCACAGCAAAGCCACGGAGCAAGATCTGGAAGCATCTGAGATGCCATCTGACCTTCCCAAAGCAAAGAGAGTCATTTGAGCCTTGTTTGTGCTTTGCCTTGGGAAAGTCACCCCAGAACTTGAGCAGCAGCTGGGCTTGTTCGTGCTGCACTGGTGGGTTCCAGCTCTCTGCTGCTGCTGGGCACAGGGCTATACACCTCGTTTAGCTGGGTGGTGGGCTCCTGCCAAACACGTCTCTCCTCCCAGGGCTGGTGGGATGCCCAGCTCCTTGTGGGATGAGAAGAAGCAGAGCCCTCTGCCGCTCATCCCTGTCCGGACAGGGACGCCCAAGTGTACAGGAGCGCATCGCTGCCACAAAGGTCTCTGCCCTCAGCTCGAGTGTGGGGGCTGGTGCACAAATTGGGAGGGGATGTTGCTTCATTTGAGAGAAAACAAGAGAGAGTTACCTCTCGGGGAGCTGAAATCACTGCTGTTAGGGGCTTTCACAGTCCGAGGAGGCCCAGTGGTGATAACAGCCAGGAATAGCACTGGGGGAGCAGAGACTGTGCAACAGTGCAGAGAGTAAGGGGAAAAAATGCTTCTGAAATGAAAGTGTGTGTGACCTGATTCCTCTGCTCCATTTTTCTACCCTGTGTGTGTTTTCATGAGGCATTGTTCCTGTGCAGCTCCACATACAGTACCTGAAGCAATTCTGAACCTGAGGTTTCACTTTCTCCCAGTGCTTACGCGTGTGCTTTCCCTCAACAGCCATCAAGGTGAGCTGCGTTGGATCCTGCGGGGTGTCTAACAAGATCAATGATACAGCATGGACCGTGGAGGAGCAGTACTTCAACAGCACGCTGTCTCTGGCAGACAAAGGTAAGGTCCGCAAGGACATGGTGGAGGTCTGTAGCCTTGCTGTTTCTTGCTGGGAGAGAGATGGGTGATTCTGAGATGGTCGGCAGAAATGTATCTCCGAGACTTCAGCATCTTCTCGATGTGAAATACCCCTTCACAGGCTGCCTTGGCCTGTGCACAGAGGATGGGAGCCAACGTTAGAGACTACAAGAGCTTAGAAGGAGCTGTGCAGAGAGGCATCCTCAATAGCTGCAGAACTTGGCAGCCACACTGCAAACAGTGCTTGCACATCGCTGGCCCTGATCGACCTCAAACAGGGCTGCCAGCAGCGACTTCTCTGCTGTTTCAGGACCCTGTGGGTTCACCCTCTTCTGCTTCCTATGTGTGTGTCTATGGCGGTCACAAAACACTGATCAAAGCTGGTCAGTTGAAGCCAGTTGCAGGCCAGGAGTAGTTTGCACCGAAAGGGATGTGGAGGTGTCACTTGTCCTGCTAGAGGAACAGCCTAGGAGGGTTACCAGCACACACCCCCAGCAAGCCAAGAGGCCCAGAGATAGCGACAGGGTTGTATTATCCTGTGGGGTAAAGTGACACCAGCAGCCTCTGGGGAATCTGGGCTGGAATGAATGCTGTCTTTCTGCTGTTAAATAGGTCAGCCTCACCACAAATAATTCATGCCGTGCCCTGGCTCCTGTTGAAATCAAGATGTGCCAGTATTCACCTGCTGAAGGCAGTGGCTCTAGCGGTAACTAACGTGGCAAAAGCCCAGGCTGGCAGGAGCACAGCTCTCTGGTGCTGTTTTATCTAATAACAGGAAGTGGGTAAAACTGAAGTGGCAGTTTCTGCTAGCTCAGCCATTTTTCAAGCAGAGCTTTTAGCGTCGAGGGGAGACTGACCTCATCCTCGCAGCAACTGGAGAGAATGCTGCTTGCTCTCAGATCCCAGAGAAGGGAGGCAGCTGGCTGGCTCGCCCCTTGGCTTGGCTCGTAGCCCAGGGGCTGCAGTTGGAGGTAAACTGCCTGGGAGGGCAATGAGAAATGTTCCTGCCCGCTTTTGGAAGTGGTGCTGAGCGTGGCCAGAGAGCCCAGCTGTGAATTTCAGGGTAGTGAAATCCCAGAGGCTTTATAAGGTGCTGCATTTATTGAGCTTAGGTGAGTTGGGAGCTGGAAGCTGCGAACGTTTGTGGACTTCTGCAGAGGTTTAAACCTGCAACTACACTGAAAAATGCACCTTCCAACCTTTGTTTCTCATATTTAATGATTCAAGGGAGAGCTGTGGTATTGTGGTTGGTTCTGGTAGAGCTGAGCAGGGGAAAAAGCCAGACAGGAGGTAGGAGTGGGAAGAGGGAGGTGTGCTGTTTGTTGGTTTTGGAGCCCCTGGGAGATTTTGGTAGCCACTTTGGCAGTTGGCTCTTGTGAGCTGCCCTTGACAGCTGGACCAGTGTGCACTGGGAAGGGTGGAAGGAAAATGCATTGATGGCTACATGCTATCATGGCTCTGTAGTGTCCTCTTTGGAGGCCTGAATTCCAAAGATGGCCAAAATTTGGTATTCCCAGCTCTTAAACTGTTCACAGAAAGCCTTAGTTTTTTGGCTCTTAATCTTCTGGGACCCAGAGTTTTGTGTATCACCCAGTACAGGGCTGCTATCTGTCAAGCTGCTGGTATTGCAGACTCTGCCAGCCTGAGATTTGAGCGGGTGCCCAGGGCTGGGGCATCAGGGCTGGGCTGCTGGCTCTGCGCCGGAGCGGGTCACGGAGCTGGCAGCTGCCCAGCAGCGCGCCTGGGGTGTGATCGGGACAAAACGGGCCAGCTGAAGTCTTCCAGGGCCACCGCAGCTCCAGGCAAGCGAGGCAAGAAATGGTAGTGCGTGACTTATCAGAGACGTAATGAATTGAAGGGAAAATCTGTCCCTGTAGTGTCCTGCGCTTGAAAACTGAGGTGTGCTGTAGTGTCGGTACTGTCCTGTCTTGCGAAGCTACAGTGCAATTACTGGGAAAAGCCTGGTGTGAGCTACCAGCAATCAGTCTGGAGCAGCGCGCCAGGTACTTACAGTTGCTGACTTGTGCTCTTCTGCCTTTTGTGTCAAAGTGGACACAACCGCTGGGAGCTCTCAGCCTCTGGCTCGCAGCTGCTGGGAAGCAGATATGGAGAGGGCGGGCAGTCCCTGAGCATGGGACCACAGCCAAGGGCAGCGCTCGTGGGGCATTTGCTTTTTGTGTGACTGGTACAAGCTCAGGAGTTACGTGCTGAACTCGCCATGTTTATCCCATGCCCTCCTTCCCATGCCCCAAGGAGGCAGGGGAGCGAGTGATGGGATGTGGGTGGGAGAAGGCAGTGTCGATGCTGCCTTTGGACCAGAGTCCTCCATCAGAGACAGCTTTGAAAGTGTCCGGTGCGATTGCTGCGCTGGCCTGTGCGGATATGGAAACAAAAGCCCTGGGGCTGGCAGCGCTCCATCCTGCGGCGCGGGGAAGCGAGATAACTGTCTGCTGTCGCAGCCCTCGCTGTGACATTGATGCATGTCCTGGCTGGCGGAGCAGCGGGGAAGCCGGGCTGCTTCTCTGTGACTCTGCCTCCATGCGTGCCTGTCTCTGCCTGTCTGCCTGCCCTGCCTCACAGCGTCCTGGCGCGGCACAGCTCTGCAGCGGGACAGCAGCTGGGGTTTGCCAGGGGAGTCCTGCAGTGGCCCTGTGGACAGGAGCAGCAGGGCAGGGCCTCGACGCTGACTCAGCCACGGTGTTTTTAGGCTCCCCAGGAATAGCTCTCAGCTGCCTCGGCCTTTCCTGAACAGAGCGTGAAGGAGCTTCAAACGGACGGACTGTCCCTGGGTGCCTGCTCGGCTCGAAGCAGAGCTGTCCCTTTCCCCTGTGACTCCAGCCAAGAGCGTTTGGCAGGGACGGGCTGCTCCGGTGTCTTGCAGCAAAGTGGTTTGGGGTGCAGCTGCCTCTGGGGAAGCACACCTGGTGCTCCCCAGGGTGCCTCTGTGCACGTCTGACACCCAGCTAGGTGGGGAAACTGAGGCAGGGTTGGTGCAGCTGGGCCGTGCTCTCCAATGGGTGACGGCAGGAGCCCAGGGTGGGGGTGAGTTAAGGGAGTTGGAAGAGTTCCTGAGCGAGGACACCCGAAGGATCGTGGAGCCAGCCTGGCCACCAGCTCGTGACTGCTTCCCTGGCCAGCATCGGACAAGCAAGCACCACGGGCAGAGGTTACTGCGGCTGCAGACAAATACTGCGGTGCTGTATGGGACGGTCCTGCCATGTTTAAAAGAAAACAAGCAACCCAAAACACAGCACGTGCAGACCCCCCTGGCGTGAGGGCTGGCTGTGCCCACCCTTCCTTCTCGCGCCCTGAAAAGCAAAGAGCAGGAGGGAGGGCAGGGACTGGGGAGGCCCGTGGTTCAAGGGGGGGGCTACCTTTCTGGGGTGCTGCAGGGGCATCTTACCCATGAAGGGGGATGTCACCTCCCGGCAGCACAAATGGAAAATGAATGGAGGAAGGGGAGGAATTTGCTTCTTCCTCAGAGGACTCTTCTATTGCACTCCCTGCCTTACAGCAATGCTGTTACTGCTCCTTGTTGAACCTGTGCATTAAAAAACATCAAAGCAAGGGGGAGCAGGGTGTCCCTGTGGGGGGGGACCTGACAGCCAGGCTGTGCCCTGGGCAGAGGGTGCTGCCAGGCTCCCCGCTGGCACCATCCCCAGCGCTCTTGCAGAGGGCTCATGCAGCCCCACACCTCGGCTCGGGTTGAGGGAGGACCCCAGGTGTCCCCAGGGCCATCTCACCTGTCCCTGGTGAGCAGCTCTTGCTCCAGCAGTGCCGCAGCAGTGCTGGCACCTGGGAGGATGGTGTGGGGAGGCAGGCTCAGCCTGAAAAAGAACCCGCCTCGCTCTCTCCCTTCCCACATCCTGAGCAGTAACTTTAAAAAACAACCAGCCATGCTCTTTGAGGACATGTAGGGGGAAGGGGAGAGGAGGTTTGCAAAGCTATCGAGGTTTGGATTGCTCTTTAAGCATCTAAGAGCGACTCTGCACTTCTCCACCCACACACCTTTGAACTGAAATAAGTGAGGGGGCAGCTCGTCCTCTGTAGCATCAGCTGTCGCTTGTATTACATGCTGATTATTTTTTATTTTTTTTTAAGGGCATACGTTGTGTGAGAAAGCAGGCAGTCCCTGAAGTAACCTAGGTGCCTGCTCTGCAATGTAAGGCTCTTACTGGAGGCACTGGCCTCATCCTTAATTTCCCTTCTTGCTCCCCTTGGAGCAGCACCCAGGGTGCGGAGGGCTCAGCCGTGCCGCTGGAGCATCCGCAGGTTGGTGACCGGTGTTTTTGCTGCGGAGGACCCTGCTGGCATCTGTGCTGGCACCGTGCTTGTCCCCGCTCGAGCAGCGCAATGTCTGTGCTCCAGGAAAGCCTCTCGCTGGGGCTGAGCGGGGCCAAGCAGCGAGCTGGAGGCAGCGGGACCCGTGAGCTGCTGGGGGATTGTGCAGGGTCTGCGCTGTAGCCTTGGCAATAACACACAGGCCAGTGGTTCAATGAACTCGGGCTCTTGACGTAAAAGCTGCTGGAAAGCGCCGAGCGTACCAGCCGGTCCGGAGCCCCTCGCTGCTCTGTTTGCTGGAGGACGCAGCGCAGCGCTGGGGAGGTCCCTCAGCCCGCGGGTGGGCTCTCGGGGGAGGCCTGTTATTTGCCTCCCGGAGGGAATGCCAAGGCAGGATTTGCTTTTCCCACTTGGCCTGGGTTTGACTTGGACACTTGCTCCCTGGTGCTGTTTTTTTTTCTTTTGTCTTCTTTTTGCGAAGAAATGCAATAGGGGTGGGAAGAGCCTTGTGTTGGGTTTCTCTAGGTGTCAGCGGTGCAGGAGATCAAGTACACCAGTTGCAGTGAGTACAAAATAGCACCGCTTGTACCCGCCGCTCTCCGACAGAGAGATGCTTCTCTTGCTCCAATATAATGGAGTAATTCAACTCTGCGGAGGCCTCCGGCTCCTCTCCCCCTCCCCGGCTGCAGCTCTGCCCTTATTCATCCGCAGAGGAGCAGGTCTGTCGTGCGCCTGTACCCACACGGGGCTGTTTTCTTTGGATGCCCTTTATCTCCGACGGCACGTACAGCTCTTGCCCTGTGGATGGGTTGTGCACGCAGAGATAGACTTCCCCACCCCACCACCCCTTTAAATCCCACTTGTACCTGAGTTGAACCCGTGCAGGGAACTGGCTGCTATTTCCAGCTGACCTTACTTCTGGCAGCTTGTTAGCTAGCTAGAAGGCACTGCGGGGAATTCCTGGCTGCTCCACGCACTTCCTTTGCTGGCAGATTTCTTGTACAAAGAGCTAAAAAGGGGCAGCTGTGCATCACCTCTTCCCTGGGGTGGCTCTCTGCTGGCCTGGCAACAACACCTTCACGGCCAACAGGCGGCACAGGGTGACAATCCTGCCTTGCAGCTGAATTTAAAAAGCTCGGTGACCTGACTAAGCAGGCATTGAGAGACTTCAGTTTCTTGTTCTGTGTCCAGGAATCACTATGCGGCCAGGAGGTAGGGAAGCGGCAGGGGATGCTCCTGGACAGCCCCTGGCCGGGTGAGAGCAGGAGGGTGCCTGCGGGCAGTGGTGAGCCTTTGAGGACATGCTGGTGCCAGCTCCTGGCCACACTCTGCTGCTGGGTTCAGGAGCAGTGACTACAGGTTCAGGCCACGAAAGCCACGTGGAAGGTGCTGCAGTTGCCTCAGGTCACAGCAGCTTCCTAAGCACTTCCCAATTTCTTGCCTCACTGTTAATCCTCGGAGTTTTTTTGCAGCATTGCCATACCACCAGATCCTGGTAATTCTTTGAAAATGTCACTGAAAAATGCTGACACAGATTTGTAAGCAGCGGAGCCTTTGCACTGGCTTCAGTGCTGAGCTTTCTGGTGTGTTTTCTTCCTCTCTCTATGCCTCCCATGTTACAGAAAGCTTTATCTCAGCAGCATTAACCGTATTGGAGGAGGTTGTTCCTGCTGTGAGTTTGCGTGCATGCAAATCCGGCGTCAGTGAGTTGCTGCTTTGAACGGGAGCTTGGAGCCTGCTGGGGACGGTGCTCCCTCGCTGCCGTATGGCAGCTCTGCTCGGCTGAAGTGCTGCTCTGTAGCCAGAGAGCTCTTGTTCGAGCAAAATTAAGCTACGCTAAACGCCGAGTCTTTCCCCGGCAGGTCTGGCTGGCAGGTCACTCTTCTGCCTGTCGGCTGCTCCCGCTGAGGCACCAGTATCTGTTGCAGGGATGGCAAGAGCAAATGTGTGCATTTACCCTCATTTGTTGCAGTGTGTAATCCCGTGTATTAGCTTAATCCACCAGAGACTGAATTGGAGTCCTCAACGCTAAAGCTGCAATGGCCTGGCATCGCCTGCGGTGTCCTGACGCAGACAAAATTAATGCTTCCCATCTGACGTCTCTGAACAGCCTCCTGTGAGCTAGAATTGCTCTGACCTTCTTGCTTATGTGTAATATTCGTTTTTCTGGGCTGCAAAGGTGGATGAGAGAGACACACAAACAGCGAGAGTGATGGTTGCTCCAGAAGCTGGGGAATCGGGAGCCTGTAGCACAGGGCAGAGGCAGAGCTGCCTGTTTCTCCACCCAAAAGTGGCGAACGCAAACCTGCTGCTTTCCTGCTCTCTGCCTGGAGCCCCTCGAGAGGAGAGTACCCGAGCTGTGCATCGGCAATAACCTTAACTCAGCACCTTCGGAGGTGCTTGCCTTCCCCAGGAGAGCGGGAGGACTGATTTTAGGCAGCAGGAAGACTATCCTGCTACAAGCGATGGCAGGGGGACCAGCAGGTACCTTTCCGTACTACATGATTTGGCCAGCACGGTTACTGCATCACTCGCTAAGTAGCCAGAGAGAAATTGCCATATGGCCCAGCCTGCTGTTCCTCTACTAGAAGAACCAAAAAATATGTGTGCTCCAAAGGCGCAGCTTGTTCCCGCTCTAGAGCAGCAGCGTCTGTGAAGGCAGCAGGAGGGAGCAGAGCCGCTGCCGTCCATGTGGCAGGTACCGGCCGGGAGAGCCAGAGGTCGGGGCAGGAGCCCCATTGCAGCTGCTCCCTGGCTCCTTTGCCTGGGGTGCAGGGACACCTTCCAGGCTCCTAGCTGTGGCTACGGAGCAAGTAGCACCCTCCCCTTAGGGGATGGAGGGAGCAATACACAGAATATTCATCTTTTTCACCCTAGTCTAGCTGTGGATGAAGCCTGGCGAGGCAGAGGGGTGTGTTGTACCGCACGCTGCTGTTTCCTGGCCCTGCAGCCTGCTGTGTGCTCAGACGTCTGGGCTGTCTCTCCCAGTGCAGCAGAGCGTGAGATTTCACAGGGGTGAGTAATAAGGCTCGGCTGAGTCTGTTGTGTTTGTGCATCAGTGACCAAGGCATCTCCCAACCCTCTTCTGGCTTCTCCTCCTCTGGCACTGACCTGGAAGTCATAGAATAGAAGAGAATCACAGAATGTGTTGGGGTGGAAGGGACCTCTAAAGGCCATCTAGTCCAACCCCTGCAGTGGGCAGGGACATCTTCAACTAGATCAGGTTGCTCAGAGCCTCATCCAGCCTGGCCTTGAATGTCTCCAGGGATGGGGCAGCCACCCCCTCTCTGGGCAACCTGGGCCAGTGTCTCACCAGCCTCATTGGAAAGAACTTCTTCCTAATGTCTGATCTAAACCTGCCCTGCTCTAGTTTAAACCATTGCCCCTCGTCCTATCACTACATGCCCTTGCAAACAGCCCCTCCCCAGCTTTCCTGTAGGCCCCCTTCAGGGGCTGGAAGGTCTCCCCGGAGCCTTCTCTTCTCCAGGCTGAACCCCCCCAGCTCTCTCAGCCTGTCCTCACAGCAGAGGGGCTCCAGCCCTCTGATCATCTTCGTAGCCTCTGCTGGACCCGCTCCAACAGGTCCATGTCCTTCTTGTGGTGAGGGCTCCAGAGGTGGACACAGTACTCCAGGTGGGGTCTCACGATAGAAGAGTAGAGGGGGAGAATCACCTCTCTGGATCTGCTGGCCACGCTTCTTTTGATGCAGCCCAGGATGTGATTGGCCTTCTGGGTCCTGGCTTTGCCTCACGGAGAGATGGCCGTGACTTCCAGCTGTGGCTTCTAGCTCCCCAGGGATGGAGACACTGGGGCTGGGGGAGCCACCCTGGGAGGAGGCGTTTGGCAGATGTCCCTGCGGTGGCACTGGTTTGAACGTGCAGCCCAGGCAGATCTGGCCACGCCGGTACTGTGAGACTGGCCTGTTTATGTGGGCTCTAAACCGAGGAAGCTGCAGAACAGCCCTGGGAAGCCCAGGCAGGATGCAGTAGGTGGCTGGTTCCTGCGTGGTTGGTTGTCTCCTCCTGAGCCCAGCCCTGCCCTGCTCTCCTGCCGGGGCAGAGGCTGCCCGAGGACCTTTCCCAGCCCTGGGCCGGCTGCTGGTTCACCCTGTGCTGGCAGGGCAGGGTGTGGGCAGCAGTTTCCCCTGGCTCTCGGAGGGATGACGGTGTTGAAGGACTGGTGGCTTCCTCTGGCTGCCAGCTCCGCCTGGGCAGGGACCTGGCAGCGCTGGCCAGGGGAGCTGCACTGCTCAGAAAAGAGTCCAAAGCCTTTCAGCACCTGAGCTGTGGCAGTGTAAGCTCGACTTGTATCACTTGTTTAGCAGTGTAAATACGGACATGTGGTCATTTCACCTCCACACAGTCACCACGGTGTCGTGGTGTGCTGGTTTGTGGTGAGCACGGGGAAACCTTTGTGGATCAAAGCAGAGGTGTCTGGGGGGAGAGAACGGCACGTCCAGCAGCAGGGTGGGCTCAGGGGCATGGTCAGCTCGAGCTTTGCAGGGGAAACCCACTAATTCCTGTCCTTCCACTGCACATCAGTGCGGCCATAGATGCCTCGAGTGCTGTGGGACGGTGCTGCAGTACTGAGGTTTGGTGTGTCATGTAGGGCTGGGCTCGGGGCCGCGCTCCCCGCTGCTGGCGATGCTTTGCTGGGTCTGATCTCCCAGGGGAGCCCCACCTGGGCCTGGCTGTCACCAGGTTACCTCCCGGGGACGCATCAGCCCTCTGGATCAAGGCGTTTCCTTTCTGCACTTGATGGGTCCTCCCAGGCCTCCTCCAAGTCCGCTGGTACAATTGAACCCTCCCGTCCCAGCATGGAGCGGAGGGGAGCGGCTGAGCCATGTACTGAGAATCCATTTGCTTCCAGACAAATCTCTGCTGGATTCAGGGAAATCTCTGAGGTCGGTCTCCACTTTGCACTGCACTTCCATGCTGTTAGTGTGTTGTTGCTGCTCCTGCTGTCTTGGTTTGTTTTTTTCTAGGCTGGCTGGGGCAGCAGCTCCTTTCCCTCCAGGAATTTTTAGGGAGGATGTTTCCAGAGGCTGTGCGGGGGCGGCCAATCTCTCCTTGGCTCGGCTCCTATCAGAGGAAAGGCTGCTGCAGGTACTGCTCCACAGCAGAACCCTGCTAATCCAGCTGCCTCTGCTGCCTAATGACTTTCTCAAGGTATTTTTAGATGCACATAAACTTCAGGAAAAGCTTTTTTGCGGCTGAGCACAGTGTGCCCTTTGTTCAGGCTTCTGGGAATGGGGAGGTAACGGCTCAGCGCGGCTGCGGTGGCTTGCGCAGCCCTTTCCCCTCGCAGTGCGTTTGCAAGCTCAGGAGCATCGCAATGTGGTCAGAGACCCCTCCAGCGATGCCAGACTGCTGCTGACCCGCTCTCGCCCCTGCGCGCTCTGCGGCTTGCTTTAGCAAAGCTCCTGGTTCAGGAGCAGCTCAGAATGGAGCTTCCAGAAAGCGCTGCTCCTCCCGGATATCTGCATGTCAGAGGGAACTGTCTCACCTCCGCCTGCTGCCAACAGCTGGCTCTGTTGCAAAATCAACTTGCAGGTGGAATTAGCACATTAAATGTCCTGGATTTTTATTTGAAGCTCTCAGGGCTGGAGGGACAGGGGCAGTGAGCGGCTTCCCATGGGCTTTGTGTCCCCCTTGCTGCTTGGATGCTGGAGTTGCACAGCAGATGCGGCCAGGCAGGCAGCACGGGTCTGTGTGCTGTGCACGATGCTGCGTCTCCTCTGCTGCGGTCTGGGGATTCTCCCCAAGGCACATGTGTGGCTGGCAAGGCACTTGTTGCCCTGTCCTGCTGTCACAGTGGCCGTGTGGGACACGCAAGCACTGCAAATGTCCCTTGCAGGGAGCCGAGGTGGCTTTTGCTGCCGTTTTCCATGCAAGACGTACCTGGGTGTTGGGGCAAGGTCAGCCTGTGCCCTGCCCGTGCACACGGGATGGCTGGCACAAGGGAAATTGCAGATTTTCCCCATTGTAGCGAGACTAGTCAGCATTTGGAAATGGAAGCTCAGCCTTTAAGAGCAGAGTTCTGTCTGGAGAGTTAAAAGTAGTGGCCACCTCTCTTCCCAGTATAAGGGGGGGACTTGGCTTGGGACTTGCCAAATTTCCACCTGCCAAAGGCATCAGACTGGTGACAAAAGCCCGAAATGGCTTTGTAATCCGGGGCATGATGGACATAGAGCCTTCAGTGTCCTTGCTGGAGGAGGTCCTGCCAGGAGGAGCAAGCATCTAAATATCTGCCTCTCCTTCCCGCAGTGGGAGGCAGGTAGGACCCAGGTTTGCCTGTGGTTTCCGCTGCCTTATCGCTCTGCCAGGTGCTCTGGATCGTGCCCGTGCTTTCACAGGAGTCTCCTGTCTTGGTCAGGTTCATCTATTTTTCTTCATCTATTTTTGTTAACCCTTGTCTCTGAATTATCTCTTGGCAATGAACTCCCACATCCCTTCCACTTTGCTCATCAGTGGGATCATCAAAATGCCAGCTTGATGGTGCCTGCAGCCAGGGTTGGGGGTCCCCAGCTGGTTGTGGGGCTGAGGGTGCTGCCGCCCCTCCTAGCCCCTGCACCAGCGACCTGCTCAAACAGCCTCCGTGCTTGCAATAAGGAAGAAACGCAGGCATTCAGCTGGACGTTGGGGCTCTGCGAGCAGCCGGCTGTTCGTTAGCCGTGCTAGTAAATGAAGCTGCATGCGCTGGCGTCTGCGCCTGTGGGTAGGACCTGGGTGCTTGGTCCAGCCTGCTGGAGAATTCCCTGCACGTGGAGGATCCCAGGGCTGGCATAAAGATGCTTCTCTCTCTCTGGGGGAAGGAGACTGTGGGCTGGAAGGAGCAGGTCTGAAAACAAGAGCAATTGCTAATTGCCTGTAACGTCTCTCTGCTTAATGGAGTGGAGAACGGAGCTCACTGCGTTTCCCTGGCTCCCTGCTCGGCGCAGGGCTGAGGTCTGGGCTCTCGTGGCCACGAGCCAAGTACTGCTGCGATGCCTTTGGCCCGCGTGAGCTGTGATGGGGCACAACTTCAGTCTGGGGTAGCTGGTCTTGGAAGCCGTGAAGAGCAGGAATGGCCTTTCCCAGCCCTCGTAGGCTGCTTGTTGCAGGCAGGAGCTGCAGGGGGGGGCTTGCAGGCTGCTCCCTGCCCCGGGTGGGGTGACAGCAAGTCTGAAAATGCAGTGAGCCAACAGGTTGCTGGGCTCTTGGGCTTCATCTGAGCTGTTGGAGTGGTCAACCCTGACTTGTGGGCAGTTCTCATCTGGTGACTTACTCAGAGGCTGGGCTACCCATGGGGAAATTGCAGCAGTGCCACCAAGTCACGCGGTGGCTCCGACAGCCAAACCACATCCTCTGTGAGTGATGCTGGCCATGCGTGTTGCTGGGAGAGCATATTGCCTCGCTCGGTGCCGCTGTTGGGAGCAACCTTCAGGACCCTGGTTTTCTGCAGGGGGTTAGAAACTATGAACATGAAGTGCTTGCAGGGTCGCTTCCAGCCCGGCTTTCTGTTGGTGCACGTGAGCGGGGCAGGAGCTTGACCGAAATGACGTGCTGGATCCTGGCAGCTGTAATGTAGAAGAGGGACTTTCGCTATGCGAAGTCTGTGAGCTCTTCCTGGAAAGGCTGCGAAGTTTCGTGCTTCTAGCAGGAGACTTGAAATTCCTGCCTGCATGCTCCTCTGGGGCTCTGCAGGTCGGACAGCTGGGAAGTCTCCAGGTCTGGGTGGAAACTCAGTGGCCATTACCCTTTGGGACTCTCCATCTCCCTTTGTTCTGCATTGCATCCCGTCCAGATGGAGCAAGTCCCCTTACTGCAGTGCAGAAGCTGCAGAGGAGAGCCGATGTATTCCAGTTTATCTATTCGCTTTCCAAAAGTAAGGATAATGGGTATAAGGTCAACGTTGAATGGTGCCTGATAAAAGGCAGAAACCCTTGGAGCAGCAAACAAGCACTGGGTTAGTTGATTCATTCATATTAGCCAGGCTTTACCCTGTAGCCAACAAGCAAAGGCACCTGCTGCATCTCAAACTGCTGCCTTTAACCGAGCCAGGCTTCCCAAGAAGGGAATGGGAGAAGCTGCCCCACACCTCTGTCCCAGCTCTGCAAAGGCATCAGCCTGGCAGCGAAGGCGGTGACTGGCTTTGTGCCTCCACCTGGTGACGAGACCGAGTGTTGCATTTTAGCCTACAGGATTGGGTTTGATTTGGGGGACGGGGAGGGAAATCACCGAGGAGGTGTTCTGGGTGGGGTGAAGGGAATGAGCAAATCTCGCTCCTCTCTGTAAGGACGAAGTGTATAAATAGACATTGTTTAGGTTTCTCCTGACTTGCCTTTGTAGCGCTACGTGGTGGGACGTTTGCCATATTATCTGTTCTGCCTGTCTTTGCGCTCAGGTGGGAGGCAGCCAACTGGGGTGTCCTTAGGTCCCCACGGGGTGGCTGAGCGAGCGGGGGGGCAGAGGCGCAGCTTTTCAGAACCCGAAGGCTGCACCGAGTCAAACGCCGCCTCTCCTGCCTCCTTACCTGGATTGCAGTGTCAGTGGGGGGGGATTTACCCTTCTCTCTTCCCCACCTCCCCGACACGTAATCCGCTTAATCCCCTGACGACAGGACCCTATTACTGTCAGCTTGCGGAGCCAATATTGCTGACGGGCAAGCTGCCGCCTCTGTCTCACATCAACAGAAGAGCTGGCCACATCTAGATTTTTGGTACCTCCAGCAATGGTCCTACAAAGCAGCATAAACTCTTCTTGATTTAATAGGTATCCAGGTCTCCTCTTAGCACTGACATCTTAAAAACAAATTTAAAACAATATGTTTACATGTATTTAACAAATGTGGGTAAACCTTAGTGCTTTTCTTACCAAAGGCAACTTTAGGAGCTGCCTGATGTTACTGGATCATGCTGCGGGTCCAGTTTAGCCACCGTGGCTATCCTGGGAGGGAACCGGGAGCCTGGATGGGAGCGTGGGAGGGTGGGTAGGGTCAGCAAGTCTGAGTCTGTAGCTGTTGTTTTAGCTCTGTGCCGAGTCTTGACCCTGATCTGTGCCCTCAAGGCCGCCGTTGCAGAGTGGGCTGCAGTTGAAGAAAAGCAGTGTTGAGGTTTTAATGTTGTGGAAATCTCCTTGGCTCCTGTTGTCTAGTCAGCTGGGCTGAGGTATTGCAGGTCCCTTCTCGGGACTGGGGGTGGGTTTAGGCCTGGGAGATAGACCTCTAGTTCCAGCTCCTGAACTCTGTGCAATCTGCATGGGACTTGGTGTGCGACCAAGGCTATAGTGGCTTGATGCCCACCAGACTTCCTTACTGCCCTCAGCCAGGGCCTCTGCTTTCTCACCTTCCACCTGACTGGCTGCAGCCTACTTGAGGAGAGATGATGAACACACAGCATC
This sequence comes from Dromas ardeola, assembly GCA_013398915.1. Classification (NCBI taxonomy): domain Eukaryota; kingdom Metazoa; phylum Chordata; class Aves; order Charadriiformes; family Dromadidae; genus Dromas; species Dromas ardeola. The sequence goes on along the minus strand of VYZM01009309.1, from coordinate 277,410 downwards.
CCTTCTCCACGCCTTGTGTCAGTAGTTTGGGGCTAACCACTTGCTATGGCACTGGGATCCCTTAAATCCTGCCCCAAACCACCTTATTTCTAGAGTATCTTAATGTAGAACCAGTCACTGGGCATGGAGATGTCTCCTGTCCCGAGGAGAGGTGGGTGGCACCAGGTGCTTACAATGACTCAAGCGCTGCTTGTTGGATGTGGAGGATGGGCATGGAGTTGTCCAGTGGGCTGAAGGCAGCTGAAGTTGTGTGTTGTTCCCCAGGTGGTGGCCTCTCTCCAGAAGATCATGCTCCAACAACCCTGTTCCAAGGCGATGGCCTGTCCCACTTACCTTTTACTCTTATTTCCCGCAGGGGTCCTGACAGCTGGAGAGCACAACTTTCCCTTCCAGTTCCTGCTGCCAGGTACGATGCAGATAAATGGCCAAAGGCACTGCCATGTAAGCCTTGGCTTTTGCAGCCTCTTGAGCTGTGCTGGGCAGGACTCGCGCTGGATGGCAGAGGCAGGCTGGCAGCTTGGCCCGGAGACACTAGAGGGAGCGTAAGGTCAGCCACAGACAGGAGCTTAGACAAGCGAGTACCTTCTGCCTTGGTGCAAAGCCAGGTCTGAGCTGTCGCTGACGCCTCTCCAAGCGTGACCTTGCGAGCTCTCTGGGTGTGCGCAGGAGGCCTGTTCTGTGGCCAACCGGCCATCCTGCACGCAGTGTGCTCAGAGAGGGGATCTCTGCTCTGGAACGTGTGGCTGCAGAGGATCCCCTCTACAGGGAGGTTGCAGCAAGGTCTCCGAGTGACCCACATGTTCAGCCCCAGGTCTTTTTTGGGGGAATCCCCATGTGCTCTGTCTCTAAGGTACTTGCAGAACTCCTCGGGTGAAGAGGGAAGATGTTTATAGTAACTATCTATTTCCAGTTCAGGAACACTTGGCCTGACTCAGCCTTATGATCCTTTTCTTTCTCTCTCTTGACTCTAGCCTCTGCTCCTACATCATTTGAAGGCCCTTTTGGCAAGGTCCTCCATCAGGTGAAAGCTGTGATAGACACACCTCGCTTCTCCAAGGACTACAAGTGCAACAAGATCTTCTATGTTCTCTGTCCTCTCAACTTGAATGACATCCCTGACATTGAGGTGAGAACAAGGAGGAGCAGGGCTGGGAAGTACCAAGGCTTCTGCACGTGCCCTTGTCTTGTCACTGTCTGGAGAATAGCTGGGTGGTTGGACAACTCTCTGAACTGTGCAAGAGCAGGACAGGGGCTCCTGATCTGTCCTGTCTTGCCATCAGTCCCTGCTGCCAGCCGTTTCTGACTCTTCCACACATTGGTTTGGAAGATTTAGGTGAATTTTCAGCACGCAGACAGAGGTGTTTGCCAATAGCACTTGGTGCTTGTAGAGACCTGGGTTTGGGGAACTTGCTTTAGAAGGAAGGGCAACTAATAGGACAGCAAAACTGGGGGGATGGAGAAGAGACCTGTTGTCTGGGGCAGTGCTGTGCTGCTGGTTCATTACGTCCTCTTTAGACCAGATATTTCTGCTTGCTTGTTTTAAATTTCTGAGTCTTCTCTTGGAGGCTCTCTGACTCTCTTGAGCCAACACCTCTGTCTCTCTGCTGTCCTGCAGCAGCCCAACACTATGTCAGTCACCAAGAAGTTCAACTACAAGCTTGTGAAAAGTGGCAACATTATCTTGACCGCCACCTCGGATCTGAAAGGGTACATCGTGGGGCAAGCAATCCAGCTCCGCACGGACATAGAGAACAAATCGGGCCGGGACACCGGGGCTGTGGTAGCCAGTCTGCTCCAGGTAAGCACCTGGAAGAGTGATTCTTCGGCTTGTGCTGGTAGATCACCCCCCTGAGGCCTCTAGGAAACTGGGGCAGTTCTCACCGCAGTGTGCATCTCCTGTGTGTAACTGGGAGGTGGCATCAAGGAGTCCAGACCTCTGGCTAACTCCATTTCTCTCTGCCTTCCTGGGGAAAGAGCTGGTAGAGCTTGTCTTGCTTATGCCAACTCAGTCTCTCATATAACGATGGGTATTTCTGCTCTGCGATATGCACGTTTTTGCTTGTGCTTATTTGACAAAGCAGTTGGGTGGTTTTGTGGAGACAGAGGGCCATCTGCAGTCTTTCTGCTAGCTGTGTTTTCTCCTGTCTGTGCAGAAAGTGGCTTATAAATCCAAGCGCTGGATTTACGACCTGAGGACCATCGCGGAGGTGGAAGGCTCAGGAGTGAAAGCCTGGAAACATGCAGAATGGAAGGAGCAGATCCTCGTTCCGGCACTGCCTCAGTCCATTCTGCAGGGCTGTAGCCTCATACATATCGACTACTACATCCAAGTGAGTACCTCGATGCTCCTGGGGAGCTCCAATGGGCTGTGCCGCAACTTCTGTGCTCCCTTCTGGGTTGAGCTCAGTCGCCGAAGTCCGTAGCTGTGTGGTGAGGGTGGCCCTCGCATCAGGTGAACCTTCCCAGTGCAATGTATAACGAAGAAGATGCTACTGTTTTTCCTTCTCTTCCAGGTTTCCCTCAAGTCGCCAGAGGTTTCGGTCACTCTCCCCATTTATATTGGTAACATTGCTGTGAACAGGGTGCCCCTGAGCCCCTCCCGGTCCATCCAGCACATACCATCTGCAGTGGTACCCAGTGCCCCCCCGGAGGAAGAGGAGGCTGCCAGCGGTTACCACCCGATGGACAATGTCTTGATCCCCACCAAAAGCCATTCCCAGCAGCAGCCGTTTAGCTACGCCCCAGGACTGAGCTTCCAGGAGATAAGGGTGGACTCGGAGCAGACGGGCTCCCCAAACCATCCCACGCTCTGCCTGTCGACGGGAGCCACTGTCCCTTACTACGCTGAGGGGAACGTGGTGCCTGTCCCCACGGCCAGCTCCCTCATTTTGCCTCCGGAGTACAGCACGTGGGGCTACCCATACGGTGAGCGGCCTGAGATCTGCACGGGCTGGCAGCGTGGTAGTAAATGTCTCCTGCTACAAGAGTCTCTTTGCTGGCTGCAAACTGGGTGGCAATATAGGGATGTCAGCCTGCTGGGGCTGATGTCAGAGGGGATCATGAGATCTCTCTGCCTGCTTTAGCCTCCGGAGGAGTCCCCTCTTCCAGCTGTAAAAGCCGGCTGTCCTTTCCCACGTCTACGCCCGTGCCTGCCCTGGGCTTGTCGTGAGAGGATCTCCCTGTTCTTAAACGAGCTTTCAGCCTCCCACTGATAGAAAAACTTCTTGGCTTGTGGTGAGGCTGGTGGGAGCAGAGCCAGGAAAATGATGTAACTGAAATCTTCTGTCTGACTTGGAGTGGGCCTGCAGCTGGGCTGGAGACACAAGCTGTGGGGGCGGGAGCTGAGAGACTGTCCAGAGTAGAAAAGCTTGGGGAAATCCCAGCACATTGGATTCCTGGAGCCGTGCTCGTCCCAGGCGGCTGGGGTGGCAGGGACCAGCGGTGTCTGTTTAGTGCAGACAGTTAGCACAGTCCTACCCAAATAAACCCGTCTGTTGGCACTGGGATAACGAGACACTCGTTGTGTCACTTCAGCCCTGGCTTGGGGCACATGGAGAACGGGTCACCTGTGATCTGGAGGTGTTGGAGTACCTGAGGATGCATGTGAAAGAAGGGGAGGAACAGAACAGGACTTTGAGGTGCTGATTTTAACCCCTGTAGGCGTCAGGACAGGGATGAGACTGGCTGGCTCAAATTCTGCGTGTGCACACACAATCCCCATATGTTTCAGCGGGGCGGGTTGTAGGGTCCCGTAGAGAGAGTGCCTGTGTGTGTGACATGTGGACGTGTTAGCAGTTTGCTTTACTTCACCGAGTTACATAGACTGGGGTGAAGGGAACCTCCCAAACGCCCACCATAACCACTCGTATTCTTTCTTTCCCTCACAGAGGCACCTCCATCCTACGAGCAGAGCTGCAGCAGTGCCAACTCCAGCATCAGCAATGGCAACTAGCCTCCCCTGCTTGGAGCCCTGCTGGCGCTGCCCACCCCCAGGCGCCACGGCTCACCTGCCTACTGCGAAGTCTGGTACAGCACAAGGCGTCTTTTTATCTCTCTGGCTGCTTGGTGGGGTAAATGGCACATCCCAGCCTGGGCTCTTTAAGCCTTTTTCGAGGGAGGGGGAAAAAAAACCAAAATGGGCAGCCAGAGCAGCCTGCGTGTGTGTGTGTAGGAGAGGTCTGGGAAACTGAACCGTCTCCTTCTGCTCCACCAAGTGCTGGAGAACTGGTTTTGCCCCAGGGATGCCCTGTGCAGCAGCCTGTGTTTAAAGTACTGTAGTCAACACTAACTGCTTTACTATCAAAGCACCTGCGATGCCTTATCTGAAATGCTCCTGACTTGGCATGTCTCCACTGTAGGCGAAGGCTGGGCTGTGTGGATTTTCTCTTCTCTTTTAGGGGCCGTGTGCTCTCCAGAAATGGTTTTGACAGCCTTTCCTCCTTGTCCTCGTAGGTCCTAAGGGTAGCTGAAACAGGAGGTTTCTTGGAGTAGGCGGGTTCAGAAGGTCAGGGACTCTTAAAAAGCCAAAAGCACAAGCCCTCGCTATACCTGTGTTGTGGGGTGAGTGACCAGCAGCCTTTGGTCCTCTCGCAGGGGGCTGCACGGCTGCCTGCCTGTGGAGAGCGGAGAACGGGCTCTGGCAGCGGGGAGCTCGCTGGGGCACTTGCTTATAACCCAGGAGGCCCTGGTGAGCTGTGAGGGAGAGCCCGGTGCTCCCGGGGGGGTGCCCAGCAGCAGCTTCTGGCCTTTTTCAGCAAGAGCGATTTTTCTCTGAAAAGCCCTATAGGAGACAGTCAGTCCATCCTTGCTCGCTGCCGGACCACGGCGCCCGGGGTGAACAGCACTCAGCAGTCTGCAGGCGGGGGGACCATGTCCCCCCTGTCCCATCTCCCACCCCTGCAGGGTGCTCCCTCCATCCCAGCTGCCGCTGCCTTTGGCAGGCCAGAATTACATGACAATCAAGTTACAAAAGTCTGTCCGACGCTACCTCTGAGTCTGCCCAAGGACCCCGTCCATGGAAGCCCTTCCCTGTGGGACGACCCTCCCTCCAGGCTCGGCCGGGCATCCCCACGCCGCCCAGGCGGCGCGCGAGGTGCTCGGCCTGGGACTGCTCTCTCCGGTACTGGTTTACCGCTTGTGTCCTGAGCCGCCCCTGGAGCCACGGCGGGATGCGAAAATGAGTGAGCGGGAACACAAACTGCTCCGCCTCATTTGCAGCCTCCGCTGGACCTGGCAGGTTGAGGGAAGAAGCTGGTAGATGTAAAACATTTTTCTTTTGCGCTTTCCTCCCCACCCCCCTCTTTGTTTAGCTTTTTTAGTATTGACTGCCCAAGCTGAGGAGACCACAAACCAGATCCTATAGAGCCGCGGGCATCCAGCCACGGCTGAAATGGTGGAGTGGAGACCTTTGGCGCCTCTGGGAGTTGGTCTCCACGCCGCCTCTCGCTGGGCGGGCGATAGCTAAGAAACCTGCTAGGAGCACGACAGCCCCTGCCTCCTCACCTCGGCCCGCCTCTGCACACCCTGGCAGGCCGCTGGGGACAAGCCCTGCTTTGCACTCTTTCTTTGCAAATGCTTTTTATTTTCTTTTTTATTATTTTTTTTTTTTTGAGTGTTGAACTGCTTTAAAGATAGCATAGAGAAGGTGCCGTTCTGAGCAGTGCTGGCACAACACGCACCAACGTTGATAGAATGATTGTCATTGACCCTGAATATATATATATATATATGAGATGAAGTTTTGTTTTTAATGACTGAATTCATAAATACAAATTTTAATGCTGTATTTAATAAATTATTCTAAGAGAAATGCTGTGCTTTTTCATCCATTTCTGATGCTAATCCATGTGCCTGTTCATGCCAAATCCAGGAATGCACCTTGCTGATTTCTTGCCAAATGAAGCAAGTCTTTTTGCTCTCCCCGGGAAGGATGGGGACCCCGGGGGCAGCTCGGGGAGAAGCCGCGCGGTGCAGCCTGACCGCGGCACTGGCCTCCTGGTTCCAGGTGGTTGGAGGGAGTTTGGCATCATGTGGGCTGGGCTCTGGAGAGAGCAGCCACCTCACTACTGCTTCCCCAGGGCCTGTGTCCCCAAGACGTGGCTTGTCCAGGTGGCCTGTGGGTCTCTGCTGTCTGACCGGAGAGGTGGCTGGTGGGGAGGAAGGGGAGAGTGGACTCTCCCTTGAGGAGGATGGAGATGGAACAGCCAAGGTCTGGCTGGAAGTGCTAGAGACCGACCATTTCAGTAAGGTTTGGAATAAGCTTACTCAAAATGGAAGAAGGCTCCTCCTCGCGCCCACAGTTTGGTGATACCGTGGCTGAAGCGTGTAGATGTTGCCCAGATGTTGTCATTGCGAGTAGCCTGAGGCGTCTCAAATATGAGGATCCTTCTTCACCCTCCGCTCAACTTACGCTTCTGCCCAATTATATTTAGGACAAAATATTTAGGACTCTCCCCTTTGCCTGGTGGCCTGTGCCTGCCATGAAAAGCATTCTTGATACGCACGGGGTCAAAGGCAGGTGCTTGTTTGGTCTTAATAGTACATCTCTTCCCCAGTGCTCTTCCTCTTCCTCCCAATTAGTGAACCTGTTTTGCCTGGCTCAGCCTGTAGCTCCTCTGGCCTTCCTCGCTGTCGGCAGTACGTATCCCTCCTTTCAGCCTCAACCCAAATCCCTTCCACGCCTCTGGAAAAATTCCTGTGAGCTGTCAGTGCTTCTGGATGTGCTGGGTTGGGCTCCTGACCCAGCCAGGGCCTGGGAGAGGCGGCTTGCACCGGGACTGGGTTCCCAGTTCCTTGTTCCCCATCCCTGACGCCAAGCTGCTGGTGATGTGTCCAGCCCGTGTTCCTTGGCTGGAAAACTTGAATGTTGTTTGGTTACTGTGGCCAGAGCCACTGGGATGCTTTTCTAGACCCCCAAACAGTGTCTGTCCTCCTTGTTTAACCTTTACAGTTGGGAATGCACCATTCATGGTGGGGATCATGGAGAGGAGAGGACAGCTGTATCTCACACAGCTCCTGTGCTGTGCCCCGCATCTCTGCGGTGCTCCCGTGCACCCAAGGAGCTTCCTCACCCGAATTAGATTTGCTACAAACTGCTCCTTCAGCAGCACCTCTTGCTGTACATAGAGTTCCCTTGGCAAAGCAAGGAGCAAGTGGGCACGCTCCAGCGGTGAGGAGCGTCCATCTCCGCTGGCTGCTGTGGAGGGAGAAGGAAGGATGAGAGCTGGACCTCGTGGTGGTCCTTGTTCTTGTGGATGCTGGGGCTGGGCACGCACAGCTCCTGCAGGGAGAGGCCTCTCGCAGACCCTGGAGGCGGCCCTGGCCAGGGTGCAGCAGGTTGGCACCCTCCGGTTGCCTCTGAGCAACCTCGCTGTTGTGCAAGCGGACAGGAATAACTGGCAAAGCGCTGTGGTTTTCAACGTCCCCCAGCGCTGCGGCAGGGAACCGAAGCCTGACACAAAGAGCCTCGCTCATGTTTCAGGGACCGCTTTGAAACAGTCCAGGACCGCAGGACGGAGGAGTTAGTCCAGCTCTTCTTAAACCTACCCACAGCTGCTCTCTCTTCTCCCCAGCCTCTCCATCTTCAACCTCTTGAAGTCCTGGGGAGCTCCTCTAGGCCCCGGGTCATCCCTCTCTCCTCTTTTCAGAACTCTGGAATGAAGAGGAAAAAAAGCCCCCCCCCTTTTTTTTTTTTTTCCAAACCCAGCTCTGGGTAAAAAAACTTCAGCACACGGGAATTCATTCCAATTCCTGGCTGAAATTTGTAAGCAATTGTTTTTCGGTTTTGTTTGAAATGGGGAGGGGAAGCAGTGGAGCGCGAGTGAAGCTTGTGAGCTAAGTGTTTCCAAACTCAGCATTCAGTGGAAAATACCAAAAATATCATCTGTCCTGGTTTTTTTTGTTGTTGTTGTTTCTGTTGGTTTTTTTTTCTGCTGCTTCTTTTTTGTCCTTCATGGCTTTGTTCTTGTCCTGCTCTCCACATGTGCCGCCTCCATATTTTTGGCTTTTTCAGCGGTGTTTGTGTCCTACCACGCTCCGCTTGGGCACCTGCCGTCCCGCTGCCTGCAGGAGATGGGGAACGGGGAGACGGGGGGCGCGAAGGCTCATCTTTTTGCTGGACGGTGATTCTTTTTTAGCTTTCCACTAAACTTTCAGTAGTTTTGTAAAAGTACGTATTTCCTGCTAGGAAGTTTTCCTGTTGAGCCAGCACAAGAGAGAAGATAAAGGGTGTTTTGGGGTCTCTTTGGTTTTTATTCTGTGTTTTAAAATATTTCCAACTGTCTGCAACAGGGATGTCCCATCCCTCCTCCCGAAGAGAGACCGGTGGGGCAAAACTCTCAAAACTTGTGCCCTTTCTTGTACCAATACTCGTGGCTGTAATTCTTTATTCCTGCAGTTCTCTTTACAGATTTTGGGGTTTTATACGACAATATTTGTGATGGCTCTGTACAACCTAAGACTTCTGCGCAATTTATTACTGGGTTTTAAAATGTAAACTAGCAGTTTTACATGTTTCCCACGGCTACTTCTGGGGAGTATTTTTTTTGTTTTGTCCTGGGTTTTAAACACCAAATGTAAAGAACTGAAAAAAATGTCAATAAAGCTCTCTTTTTTTAAGACTGTGGGTGCTTTTGCTGGGGGTGAATGTGAGATGAGCGCCGTCCATACACCGAGACCCACCAGGAAGGTAAGAAGTGGCTGCTGGCTTTCAGAGGAGGCATCCGCGTCTACGGCTGAGGCTCCAGAGCTGATTTATGGCTGAGGCTAAAGCAAAGCCACGTCTCCTCCAATTTATCGAGGACGCGCTGGGGTGGGCAGAGACGGGTGGGCCGATCTAAAGCCTCCCTCGGTGCGGTGATGGAGGAAGGTTCAGCTGGAAAGACCCCCTCTCCCAGGCGGAGGAAGCACCGGGGCGGTTGGGTCGTTCTCTTCCTGTGGGCAGGAATCCCGGGATGTGGCGGTGGGTCCCTGCTGGCCTCGCTCGGCGCGGGAGAGGGCGATGTCCGCCCGGCTGCAGGGGCGGCCATTGAGCCGCCATGGCCAAGCCCTTTGCTGGCTCCACGCTGGCCCAGGCTCGCAGCAGCCGCTTCAGGGAAACGGGGAGTTGGTTGTCAAACAGCTCCGCTCACCCCGCTCACATTAATTAGCAGACGAGGCTAAAGCGGTGGAGCCGCGGGGCTCGGGGTGGGCTGAGGGCTGTGGCAGGCTGCGAGGGCTCTCTGCGTTCCCAGTTATTTCTGCATCTTGCAGGAGCCTCTTCCCTTCCCCATGGCCCAGGGAGGTTTGTCCCAGCGGCTGCAGCGTCCCCGGCTCCAGCTGAGGAGGACGGAGCTCCTGCAAAGGCTGGTGAGGTGCCACCAGGCCCGTCCTGCCCCACCAACGTCCCTCAGCCCTGGCCTAAAGGCTGGCGCGAGGGTGCCGTGGGTGCTGGGAGCTGGGTGCGAGGTGGTTCGCAGGAGCAGGTGATTCCCTGCCTCCCTCCATGGCCGCCTCCCGTGCCAAGCTGAGCATCCCCCGTGCCGGCTGGGATGGTGGTGACGTTCCAGGGTGACGCTGGAGCTTTCCTGAGTCCCCGTTTCCAGGTGCTGGCGGTCCTGCTTTGTGCGGGGAGCCCTCGCTCCGTCTCGGG
>VYZM01009309.1:245445-264986 GCA_013398915.1 Dromas ardeola | reverse complement strand
CGGAGGCCCCGCGGGCGGGAAGCGTCGGTCAGGCGGGCCGTGCCGGCGGCCGCAGCCTCCGGCTTTCGAGGGAAGAAGGGCCGAGGCGGGGCCAAGTCGCTTTTGAGAAGAAAACTCTTGAGCATTTCCTCAGAAAATTGAGTTTTGCCTCAGAAAACTCTTTAAGTTTTTCTTCGGAAAACTCTCCGAGTTTCCTCAGAGGGCGGGCGGCCGGGGACAGCAGCCCGGTTCCCCTGGGCCGGCTCTCCTCCGGCCTTCTCTCAGTGCTGCCCGCCGAAGGGGGCCCGGACACCGGCCGTGGGCATCGGGCAGGCCGAAAGGGTGGCCCCGGTTGGAGGGGCGAGGGGGGAAGGCTGCGGCGAGCCCCGGAGGGGCAGCAGCTCCTCGGGAGCGCGAGGGACCGGCCCCCACCGCACAGCTCCTGTTCCCCTTAGCGGGAGAGTGGTTTGAAAGGGCCCGAGTGCGAGGCTTGAGGAAATACCGGAACTGCATCCAAAATCCCCAAAGAAAATGAAGTTTGCCATGTAAAGACAATTAGCCGTAATTAGCCAGATCTGTAAATGTCCCCAAAGAGTACAGCACACAGCTCAACCACCCCATACAATTATGCGAGTGGCACACAGTGCTCAAACACTCGTTGCGCTTGCTGTGTTTCCTTATGCCAGACTGAAACTTTTTCCCCGGTTTTGTTAGAGAATATAAACTCTTTTTATAAGTCTTTTTGCCCTCAGATAAACGCTGGATTGCAGCGCGCTGGCTGCTGAGCCTTCACAGGCACAAAGAGAGCAACGAGATAACACAGGTGTATGTTCCTGTACGAACTAAGTAAGAGCTGGAGATGAGCGGATGCTCTGGAACCGTAGCCAGATGCAGTTACAGATCGGCATCTCCCGGCGGCTGGGTGACACCTCGCCGTTCAGGTGTGACGGGCAGTGCTGCAGCTTCTCTCTGAAACACCGTGCTCGCAGGGCTGTGCTGCGGCAGGGAACTTCTGCCCTGTGTGGGATAAAGTCTGTAGCACGGCCAAGGAGCTGGCAACAGCGGTTCTTTGCGAAGCACTGCAAAGGCAGCTCTAACTTATTACTCAAATAAGATTCCCATCATCTTCAGTATTGAGTTTTGTCCAAGGCTTTCCTTATGCTTTCTGTTTCATCACAACTGCATCTCGAAGCCTGATCCTGCTGCCTGCCCTTTGTGCTTTTGAAGAGCATCAGGTGGTAATCTTGCCCTGTGATAGAGGAATCAGCCCTCAGGTGCATCTGTGACTCCATGGTCTGGTTTTGCCTTCGGCTGCCTGGGTGCGATTGCGTTCAGGAGGATGGCTTGGCTTTAACCGGGGCACAAGTTGGCTCGTAACTCATCAGCTCTAAAGGCACAGGTCAGTCTCAACACTACAGATGCACGCTTTTTATTTTGGGAAGCATCTCCCAGGAGTCCCGGCTGGGTCTGCTTTGTATGTAGAGCATTAAGAAACATTGCTCTTAGAGTCAGGCGTAATATCCACAGATGTTCCGGTGGATTATGGGGAGGGAACGGTGACTCATTTGGAGTTTAATTCCTCCCCTCCCCCATAAACTCAGTCAAATCTGAGGCCAGATCTGCCTTTGCTTATACCCCTCTGAGGTCAGAGGGGAGGAAGTTGGCATAAATCGGTCTGGAATTTAGAAACGGGAGGAGATGCACTTTGCTTCCCCAGTGCTCCCAGGGGAGAGCGAGGACTAATACCCATAACCGTGGTGTTCTGCCGTGTGCAAGATGGAGCAGAAATGAGGGATTATTTCACTTGGTCAAGAGAGGTGCAGAGGTGTGTTCCTGGGAGGAGATATTTGCTCCGAGCAAAGAGCTGGGTGGGAGCCAGTGGGCTGAAAGAGGGCTGTCTGTGTGTCTCCAGGGAGCGTCCACACCGCCTCTCCAGACAAAGTTGTTGGCAGTCAGTTAACTCAAGACGAGCTTCCAGTATAGAATAGCTTCTTGCCAAATTTGAGTGTTGATGAGTGAGGGAGAATCTCTCTGAACACTAAGTTCTTCCTAAGTTCTGAGCTGTAAACTTTGGTGGGTATTCTCTTCTGGCTGCCCCAAGTAATCTCTGTGCTTTGGGAAATGGTTGAGCTGCCAGGTAAGTAGCCATTAAGTGCAATAACCACATTGCTGCAGAGGAGCCTGGTTTTGCTGTTGGTTTTCTTTAGCAGGTGTCTTATATCCAGCCCGGTTTGGGGCTTTTACATATTTTAGACCTATTGTGAATGCAGTGCTAAAGATTAAAGTTTAAGGAATTGAGTTTGTCTTGCTCAGCCAGTTTTATGATAGTGCAGGTTCATTGAATTTGATGCTGCTACTCCACTTTGCATTAGTTTAGTGAAGAGAATCAGCTGACCTTGTGTTTCTGTGTTTCCCAAAATGATCCTTTGGTGTGAGCTTGAAAAGGGAGGTTTCAAGCCATGATGTTTTTCCTCAGGCTCGTGCTAACCTCAGGAAGGCTGGTGCCTGCATGCTAAGCAGGAAGTTAGGTGTGTGTGTGTGGCTTTGAATGAAGTGGTTCTCTTCAGAAGTCATACTGCATTTTTCATCTTTTTTTTTTTTTTCCCTCCTATCTGTTCTGATCTGTAACATCTTTTTTTCTGGAGATGCAGCTTTGATCTTTAAAGTGAAGAGACGGCGTGCAAGCCACATAGAGGACAGATTTCCCCACTGCTCAGCACCCTCAGCTGAGGCCGGATCTCTGACGAGTTCAGCACCCAGCAGCTCCCCACGTTTTTAAAGGCGAGGACTCAACAGGCTGAGCGGTTTTGCAAATCAGGCTCGCGGTGCTGAGGCTTTGCCCTGGCTTTGATCCTTGCTCTCATCCCCTCCGCCAGCTGGTGCCGGGAGCTCTGTAGGCAGCCCTCCGCCTGTTCAATGAACTCCCTACTGGATTAAGGGGCAACATTCACTCATGTCAAAGCGCTTCCTATTCACGGGTCCCTGGCTGGAAGGAGGTTGCTGTAATAGGCCACCGAGTGCAGGAGTGATAATAGGAAAAGCCAGGACCTAATGAGCAGTGCTTTGAGCAGTGAGCGCGTAGATGATTTCTTCAGTTTCCCACTTTCTGTTTTGCAGGTGATGTGAAATCCAGTGCTTCTTTCAGGCCTGCCCTGCCCTTCCTCCTCTCTCATTTACTCCTGCCAGCTGGTATCGCAAGTGAGGAGAGGGTTTTGCTTTCCCAGGGCTGTTGCTTTTAATACGGAGTCTGTTTCAGTAAGCTACATCTGGAAAACTTGGTGCATTTTAAACCCCATCATCTTTCCTCCTTTGTGAGCTGTCTGGAAGCCTGCATGTTTTGATGGCTGCAGGACAACTGTTTTCCTCAGTCTCCTTAGCGCAGTGAGGGATGTTGATACTACTTTGACATGAACACAGGAAAAAGATGTGTGTTTCCAGTTGTGTGAGATTTCTTCTGGGGTACCAGCCTTAACATACTTTGCAACATTTTATCTGTATGTTTGTATGAAGGAAGGAGATTTTTCTCCCTTCTCTGATACCGAACACCTAGTAAGGAGAGTTTATAACTGTATCAGTTAGGGGCTTTCGCACAAGGGTTACTTTATTAACGTGTTAAAATTACACACTGCCCTGTCCATGACAAAATTTTACCCCGTGTCAAATGGATGCTAACATTCACTTCCCTAACGTGCGTTCTCGCATGCTGAGCAAGCTATGGGCTAGCAAAGGCTGTTTGGGAACTCGTCCTTTTCTTCCATGTAGACAAACTTTGAATAAAAACAGAATGGGCAAATATGACTTCTGAAGTTTTAAGAAAGCCTTAAAAGCGCCCTTCAGCTGTGTTAAGCTAACATGGCTGAGATGAGAAAGCGTCTGAAGAACGTTTTGTCAGTCAAGGCAGAATCAAAGGCCTGGTTTATACTTTAAAAAAAGCTCTTCCAATATAATTATGCTGGCTGGCGAGGATGATTTTTTCATTTTTCCTTCCTGAAATAGTCACCCTAATAAAAGTCCTTGTTGTGGATGTAGCTGTATTAGTTTAGAGGTGATTTTAGACCAGGGTAGCTTATTTTTTGCTTCCCAAAGCAGAGGCTTGGTCTACATTTGAGAAGTTTTGCCGACTGAAGTTATCTGTCCACGAATGCAAAGAAATTGCCCTCCCCTCCGCCATAGCTGTGTCAGCAGAAGTCCTGGTAGAGATGCAACGACCAGCAAAAACCCCAACAACAAGAAAAAGAAAAACAAACAAACAAACAGCTCCTCCGCGGAGGGAACTGATTCGAGCTGTGCTGGCAGGTAGAGCTGGACGGACGCTCACCTTGCAAGCAGCTGTGCCAGCTGACGGAGGCATCAGCATCCCTTAGCGGTTCATTGCCGCTAGCAGGGAGTGATGTACCGGTCGGTACCCTGGGGTATCACGCTTTCAAATGTGCATGAGAGCAGCTGATACCAAAATGATGCGGGACTGATACAGTTGTGTTGCCACTGATCTGAACCGCTAGTCTGGAGCCTTGCTTTTTATCAGATTGCCTGGCATTTTGTGATCCGTCTCTTCCCCTCCTGAAGCTGGGGCAGGGCTGCTTGCATGGCCTCTCTTCTCCAGAAGCTGTGGAGGGATGGCAGCAGGCCGTGTTCCTCTTGCTTTTCCCTGGCAAAGTGCTTGAAGCAGAGCACAGCTGGTGCCTGTGGTTTGGGTCAATGGGTCTCAGAAAAGGAGGAGGTGAAAGAGGGTTACGTTTTGTGCAGGACTGAGAGGTTCAAGGGGTCCATTTGAGTGCTTCAAGACAAATTTTGCTGGAGATTTTCCCCTCCTTGACTGTTGTGGGAGCCAAAGGTCACTGGTGAAAGGCTCACCTTGCTGCCTGTGTCTCAGGCGGATCAGGGAGAAGTTGTGTGAGTCCATCCTCCCTCAGTGTGTGGGCAGGCAGTTGGTGATGGCTGGTGACTGGTTGAAGTGGTAAAGTAAATCCGACAGGGAGTGGAAGTTTGCTGTGGCCCTGCTGACTTAGCTTGGCTGCCAAGCTCTGTGAAATGCATATAAACCCAGAATAAACTGTACTTATAAAAGTGCTTGATGCTGGTATTGCTGCCTCCAAAATAGAAAGGCTTTCCTGCTTTTAATTAAAAATTTCTAGCATCGGCAAAGTATCAAGGACACCCAGCATATCCTCTTTTCAAGTAGGAAATGTTCTTCCAGGAGAATTCCTGTTTCCATAATGCCCAGCCTGATCCCTGCCATTGTCTCGCCTCCATACCAGCTCGTTTTGCCCCAGTTTACATTTAAGATACTTCGGCTCCACGGAGGAGTCACCGCTCAAACACGCTGCCTGACATTAACTGCAGACAGCTGCTGAGCAAGGTGAGCCGACACGGTGTAGGGCTGAGCTGTTCGTGTGTACAAGGGACTGACTTGGGGGTGGAGGTGAGCTATTAAATATTAAATCCATCCTTTTCAGTGTCATATCCCCTTCTCAAGGGAGAGCTCTCGGAGGCAGTGGTGAGCAGTGTCAGTTTAGGACAGGGAGACGGTGAGTGGGATGGACTGGCAGAGCAGAAAATTCAGGTCCACTTCTGTTTGCATACGGCTAATCATCCTGCAGAGACAGCACACGGGAGAGGGAGGAGATTTGCAGGTGGCACAGCTGGGGAGGAAGTAAATACAGAGCAAGATAACCAGGCTGACATGGATAAACTCAAAATAAAGCCAGGTAAGTGACTTAACCCATTTGTTACAGGGAAATGTAAAATTATGCAAACAGGGATAAAAATAACCAAAGCGATTATAGGTTGTTGGGTCAGCTAGGCCAGTCCGTGACCCAGGAGATGGTTATGAGCTTGCCGTGGCTACAGCATTCAGAACCAACAGCGGTGAACTGGGGAGCTGTGCAAATTGAGGTGGGTGGAGGTAATAGTGGTGCCCAAAGACTACACAGCAGGCCCGTTACCTGGGATTTGGGGCGAAGTGCTTGAGCCAAGTCCAGGAGGCTTGTGATGCTGCAGAAAAACGTGCCTGCTTGTGCCTGTCTCGTTGCTAAAAAGAGGAGGAACGTCGTGCTTATTCCTTCTGAGGATGGAGGGCAGCCAGGATGAACCTGAGGCTTGAGCCATCCGTAGAGCCCAAGGGGGCACAGCACAAGAGCACGGACACCTCCGTGGAGAGAGAATTGCAGTGCAGGTGTCCGAACTGAAATATGCCGTGCTTTGGCCTTGGTTAGGTTAAGAGAAAAAGTCTATGTGTTGCTCAGAGTCCTCCTTCAGATTTTTAATTAATTTTAGAACTCAAGTGTAGTTGTGGACAGATGTGTTTTAGCATGTTAACTGTCAAAACGGAACCCTTGTCTCCCCAGGACTATTTATTGGCCATGACCTGCCGATGCGTTTGAATACAGCCCTGGGTGCAGTGAAATACATTTATTTTTTTTCCCCTCCTTCTCTTCCTTTTTAAGCCTGAGCTCCTGGATTCTTGAGAATCTCAGCTACCTTCTTCCTCTCCAGCCACACATTTCTAGTTCTTGCAGTTTCAGAGGAAGTTTTAATAGGTAATTTCTCCCAAAGGCTCAAAGCCAGAAGGCAAATTACCCAAATGTTTTATCCAACTTCAGTGGTAATTGGGGATGTTTCATACTGCTGACCCAGAGCATTCAGAAGCTATACTTAGGTTCTCTCAAAAATCGTAATATTGTTTCAAGAAGTGGGAAATTAAACATGCACATGGTGGAAGACTTAGAAAGGATAAATGGGTTTCAAAATTACATGCTTCATCCAGCTGTTGATTTGGGACTTGAAAGTACGCCTGTCACAGTGTCAGGAGGTAGTTACTGAAACGTGACGTTCGACTGTGTGTCTGGTGAATGCAAATGCCCAAAGGCCTTTGACTTCAAAGCCGTGCCCTACCTCCAAACTGACTGGAGTTTTTGACGGTGCATTAGCTCAGCCGAGGTGCGAGCAGCTGGGCAGCAAAACCATATGTATCTTTTACAATTTCTTCCCTGTAGTTTAGTTTATCCTCTCCTGATTGTCTTGGTTCCTGGGGTGTTACCCAAGGCACGTTTTTATGCTGCCCTTGACTGGAGTTCGTTCTCGGTGAGTTTTGCTTTCGGCAGGAGGAAGGGGCTTGCGGGACAGCGCTGGAGGCTGGCAGTGCTGCGCAGCTCCTGTGGCTCCGCACGCCCTGAGCGTCGCCAGCCACGGCCGCACCGGGGATTTGGGGGCTGGAGAGGCAGCACCTCCGGCTTGGAGCTCATCAGGACCTGCACTAAATAGGAGATGGCCCTTTAAGTCACTGTGTTTTTAGGACCTGAGAAGTTAACTTAGGTTTTTTTGATGCATTTCTTATGTCCCAGGGGGTAGGTAGCAAATTTACACCCTGTCAAACGTGGTTTTATCAGTGTAAAGAAGAGGGTATCAGTATTCAGGAGATGAAAGCATTAACAATGAGTCTGTGAGCTGGTTTTTATGATTTCATCTAGTATCTTGTTGGCCTGCAAGTTTGAACATAAACCTCCAGATGATAATGTAAAGCATGAGTCTAAATATTTTATTAATTGAGGAGCATTATTAATATTTGATAGATTAAATCAACACCCAGAAGGCTTTGCAAAAAACACCGCTGCTGAACTGGTGACCAAGACATTAGGTGTTTTTAATTGCAAACTTGTTTGTAATAGCTTTTGCCAACTCTGTGTTTTAAATGTTAAAGATCTGTGAGTTCCATACATTAGAAATCCTTTTGTTCTTTGGATTAGGAAGGGTATTTTTTAGTATTGCTAGGATGCATTGTTTCAGATTGCATACTAAGGAGGTATTAAATCACCAAAGATGATTGTTTATAAGCAAGTGTCCTATGGGACCTGGAGATGACATCAGGAATATTTAATCTTTTTTGCCACACTTTGAGGAGAAACAACGAATGTGCCTTTAAAGATGGCCTTCGGATGAGATGTACGAGGATGAGATGTACTTCTGCGGTAGTGCCAGATCCTGTAGCTTTCAGAGCGTGTGTGGAGAGGGGAGGTGAGGAGCCATGCTGGCTTTTAATCAACATCCCCCTGTACCAGGGAGACGCCACCAGTGAGCAAACAAACTGCTACTGAGCACATTTGCTGAAGATTCGTCTGATTTGACTTCTGAGAATTGCCGTGGGGAGAGGTTAGCGCAGCCTCCGGCTTGCATCCTTTGAAAAGGCCAGCGAGGGGGGATCATATTCTATCCTGGTTATTTCTGCTTTGTTTTCTAGTCGCTGCAAAGTTGTATTTCCCATCTTTTTTTTAAGTTTTAGACCAGGCGTTTGTCACAAACGGTGTACTCTGTGCCTAACTTCCACATTTTTGGGATTTCTTTGTCTGCAAGTTTTATATTCTCCTTCCCTATTGAAAGTACCCTTCGTGCTGGTGATACGCTTATGCTCTTGGGTTTCTAAAGTTTAGCACCTTTTCTCATGCAGCTCCATGTTGGTAGCACATTGGTGTTAATAATTTATGGCTCTTATTAAAAACTGATTGGTTTGATGTCTTCTCAAATCCACACCTCTAGACTCTCCTTATGGAAGTTGTTTTATAGACGTTTCTGCCCCTGTGTGACAGCAGACTAAACTTTTACCTACCACTGCGGATGCAAATGGTGGTGCTTTATGCAATTACGAGATGCACGTTATATTGCTGTTGCTGCTGTTTGTCCCAGAGTCGTGGCTCGAGGCTGCTGTCAGCAATGACACGCGACACAAAGATCCTCCTCGCCGCCAGCCAGCGTGCGAGCTTAAATACAGGTCCCGGTGTGATCCCGGAGGCAGCCCGGCCGCGGAGGAGAAGGTCGGGAGGTGATGAGGAATGAGGGTGATTTGTCAGGTCTGAGGCTTGGCTTGTGCTCGGAAGTTTTACCAGCCAACTTGCCTTTCTTCACCGGGGCCTTTGTTTCCAGCCACGCTTCTGATGAAAGGCAGGAACGGCAGCTCCTCCATTGGCTGCGGGAAACCACCTCCCCATGCGGCACAAGCCCTTGACGAACATGCGCCGCGGCCGAGTGCCAGTGTGGATGCGCCCCGGTGGCGGGGCTGCGCTGGCAGCTGTGAGCCCTGGGCTCTTACTCATGGGGTGCTGGCTCCTGCCAAAACAGCCTCCTGGGATGAGGAAGGAGGCAGCATGGAGGAAAAACAGCTGGGAGAGGGGATTTCCATTATCTGCCTTGAAATGTACCTAGCTGAGGCAGCTGGCAGCTCACCGGTTTGAGTCTTTGCTCAGCGAGGGCAGGCAGGCCCCAAGGAAAGGGCTCGGATACTCTTATCGAGCTCCCAGGAAGAGGGAGGTTTGATACGGTTCCCTCCCAATGTGCTTGTGACCCAGCAGCACGGTTGGGTCAGCAGCTTGAAGCTGATGCAGAGACGCATATTTTGCATCTGTGGTCAAAGAGCGGATTGCAGACGGCCCCCATCTACATGTATTTATACATTGGGTACCTGGGGATATTCTAAATTCTTCTTTAAATGACCAAAATCTCCACGAGTGGAGGTTGACGTGGCGCTGCCAAGAGCTGCTCCTGATGCAACAGTGTCTGCTTTTAAAGAGAAATGTAAATGGTGACAGGAGGCCCCGTGGTTCCTGCGCGCATTCCCTGATGAGTCAGATATCTCTGCTTGCACTGGGATGGTAATGCTGATGCAGTTGCTGATTGCTGCCAAAGCAAGGAATCCACACAAGGAGATTAGACAGCAGTCCTTTTCCCTGCTGGGCGCTCATTAACATTTTCTTGCTGATGTATTATTAATTAAGCTAATTTTTATTGCCCTGTAAGTGTAGATGGTGCTGCTTTGCAAGCACAGAACGTAACCTGCTTCTTTCCCAGAGTGCCTGAAGTGTGTGTTGTGCCATGTGCAAAAATGAGAGTACTGGAAAAACTGACTGTGCGGCTGAATATTGAAGCAAGGTAAAGCTCTGGGTTTTGTTTTCTTTTTTCCCCTCTTACTTAGCAGAGGCCCGGCTTCGTGGCTGACTGGGGCTGGTGAATGTGGAGCTCTATGAGCAGAGAGCTAAGGACCTGTAAATGCCCTGTATGCAGAATTAGTGCAGACAGATAATAAGACTTAATGCAAGGAGAGTTTGCAACGTTGACCCTCCATAAGACAGAAGATTACATAGACTAAAGTAGAGTATCACATTAAAAAGAGTCTTGGGACCTGATCCAAAAACACGGGGAAGGGGGAGGGCTTTGCCACCAGCTTCAGTGAGAGCAGCTTGCTTGCAGTGTACCCAAGCAGTGGGGCAGTCAGCAATTTAAACAAAAGAATCGGAAGTACTGTCCAAGCAAGGCTGGTTGGCGGAGTCTGATTATGAGATTTAGAATTCGTCCCTGCTGAAAAGCCACTGTGCCCAAGACGACGTAGTCTTGTTAAATGCCAATGAATTGAAATTCTGCTAATTGGCCTGGCACCGCCATTGTGGTGCTTTGTCTACCGCGAATGCGGTGGCCTGGCTGTCAGCAGCCTGCGTGCCGTAACGGTGCAGCCGTGCGCTGCCGCTGCCAGCCTATCCGCAGGGGAAAGGCCGCGCTGCCATCTCCGAATTTGCTATTTCACATCAGTTTGGGATCTGTGTGTTTGGAAGTCCCTTGAGTCTGATGAGATTAGGTGCGTGCATCTGTATGGGTCGCTCTCCTGTGAGGTCTGCCGGGTGGTCTCTTCATCCTGACATGTCCCTCGGTCCCTTTTGTGCCAGTCGCGTCCCCCAGGATGAGCAGAGGCTCCCGCCCCTGAACGTCCCGGTTGAACACCGTGGCTGGGTTCTGCAGCCTGTGCTGCTCTCCAGGCTTTGTCCCTGGGACAGGTTGGTTGATGGTTTGTTCCCTGTGGTGCTTTTTCCATCTGTAAAATTGAGGTAACATTTTTACAAAGTTATAAGGCTTGACCTGTTGTTAAACGCTTTTAACTGGAAGTGTTGTAGAAATGCAGAATGTTAATTTTTAAACCTACAGGTTATCTTCACTGGGTAAGAGATGGCAAGTTACCTAAGTCAAAATGTTCACTATTTTATATGCGCTGATTTATGTTCTGTGGTTCCTGGCTTCATTCCTTGAGAACATGCGTGGATCTGATTAAGAGAAATAGGAGACTTCTTCTAGAAGCACTTCGTAACATCTGAACTATTTGTGATCAAAGACAGTATGACTCCAAATGTCCAGCACCTCTTCTTTCTGATAGCAACATTGGACTTTATCTTGAAAACGTGATCTGTAATCTTTCACATCTTTTCTTATTCCATGCTTAAATTAGGCTAATGTACCCTGTTCCAGCCTATGGAATTCTTAACAAACCTATGTAATTATGGCATCTACTGTATGGTCATCCTGTGCCCCCTGCTAGGAAAGATCCACTTTTAATAAACAAATCCCCGTTGACAGCCTGTCTCTGACTTTTCTAAAGCAAAACGTTGGGTAGAAAAGTGTCACTTTGGTGAACTCTCCCATTTGTTTGTTTACACCTGGATTTTTTTATGTGGTTTTGCAAGGGTGTAGCAGTTGCAGCTGGAGGTTGGGGCCTAGTTTCGCAGTGCAGGTAAGTGGGGGAGAGCAGAGAGGGGGCTGAGATGGCTGGAGCCCCCCAGGAGCATCCTCTGCTGTGGGCTCTGTCACAGCCGGGCAGCCCGGGAGCGCCCGGCGCAGGTTCCTCCTGGCCACAGTCTGGCTGCGGCTGCCTCCGACCTTGCAAAAGCACTGGGAAGAGCTCCGCTCTGTTGGTTGATTCAGCCGTTTTTTGTTTGTTTTGTTTTTTTTTTGAATGCGATGAAGCCCTTAATATTTTGGCATAAATTCACAATGCTTTCTTTTATTCTGTGCGTGACAAAACCATGGGGTTACAGTCCCTTGCTCAGCCTGGGTAGGATCCACTCCTTCGTGGACTGCCATCAGGAATTCAAGGCATATCTTAAATCCTACTTAAACCTCGCTCTCCAGCAGATCCACTTTGTTTGGCTCTGGTCACAAGAGTGGGAAGGAGTGTGTTATACTGAGTACTAGCAGTTAAACTGCATGGAAGGAAAATCAACCAGTACTGGGGTTTTTTTTTTGGTCCATTGTCAGAGCTTTGGGAAGGTTTGGCCAATGTAGGCTACGGTTTCTGTTAACTGTAAATGTCCCTGTGTGTTGCATCACCAGAGGAAGGAGGAGAGACGACATTACCTGTCCTTTGGGTTTTCAGCCCCATGTGTCTCAGCATACTGCTCCTTCAGCATTGTTGTCTGGGGACTGTTAGACGTAGGCCACCTCCGCAAATGAATTTCTAGGAATACAGTCATTTCCCTGTTTCTTTCTACAGGAATACTTGAATCAAAATTTTTGTTATTCTCCATGTGAATTCAGGGGCTGTTTTCCCAAGCTTAGTTGTAGAGCTAATCTTCACGCAGACGCTGCCGTTATCTTGATGATGTGTCTCCTCCCCTTAACTCACCAGCTGCACTGTGGCATTGAGCACGGCTGTCCCTCTTGACCTGACAGTGCTGTATCGCGGCGTTGCTGCCTGCTGGGCTGGGCAGCATATGGGAGGACTAGTTAAAATCTCTCTCTTTTCTACTAGATCCTATGAGTTGCTTATGTGACAGCATCAGCTTCTCCAGGGATGAGGTGCCCAAAGTCACACAAAACCCCTTTCCTGTCCCGACAGCCCCCCATGCGCGTGCCGAGTGCTCTACCCGTGGCATAGGTTATTTATATGAAAGCAGCTGGACGTGGGAATGAGCCCATGGAGCCTCGTGTAATGGTACGTTGTAGATCCACATCAGACAGAAGAGGAGCACAACTGTGTGCTGTTGAGTGCTCCGCTCTGTAATTACATAGCGCGGCTAGACAGGTAGGTTTTGATCTTGCAAACATTTACACATCTGAGTAATAATTACTAATATGCCGTAATATTCAGCGTTACAGGGAGAGCTGTTCATCGGTGACATAATGGCTCAGATGCTGGCTGCGCCGTGGATGTAGGGTTGCAGGTCTAAGCCCTAGATGTGTGGGTAGGTGTGAGCTGTGCCTCCATCTAGGAATGCTTCCTTGGGAAGGCTGTGCAGGTGTCTTGCACTGGTTGAGTGTGGATGCAGTTTTGCTGGCAAAATAAGCTCTCCTGAGCGAAGGAAGCTATTTCCATGGCATGAAGCCCTCCTGGCTAGGGGCTCCTGCAGAGGGGTGTTCCTCAGCCCTCCTCAGCAGAGCAGAGAAGCCAGGAGCGGGAGATGATGGTGAGGTCTTTTAGACAGCTGCTGCAGGTTTTCAGCCATGAGCCATTCATTGGATTTGTAGAAATAACCATTGACAGGATGATCATGGCAGTTCCTTTGCGTTTTGAAAGCTATGACTATTAATTAAGACTGTACTGTGAGAGCTCATTTACATACAGCTCTTAGCATATACAGACTGAACCTCTACAAATCCCAATTAACATATAGTTAAAGTTAGCACTTTGTACTGGTGTAGCTGATTTGTGTGAAGACACAGGGCTTAGCCATGTCGGTATAAGCACGTTAATGCTGGTGTAAATGTGGCTGTGCTGCACGTCATGCGAGTGTGTTGGCCCAAGTCATGTTGATAGAAGCGTGTTTATGTTGGTATAACTTTGAATATGCTTTGAATTGTCTTAACAGAACTATCATGCTATAAAGGATGCCTCTACCAGGGATAGCTAAAAAGATACAAAAATTGTGGCTGGACCAGTAATCAGGTCCTTGAATTAATTTACTTTTTTTTTACATTATATTATTTCAGTGTTTGTCATTCCATGTGTTTGTATTCCTCTGTGTTTGGGGTTTTCTTTTCTTTTTTTCTTTTTTTTTTTTTTTTTTAAATGTGTCAAATGGGGAATGAGCTATTTTGGAAACATACAGATGAAAAGCTGGAATGTTGATGCCAGTGGAGGTGAGGCTGGACCACATCCCACTGCTCATTTGCTTTGCATGCCGTGTGAAAGGTATGTTGCTGAGCAAAACAGGAAGGCTCAGAGTGTGGAGGAGGCAATGATTCTCCCAGAGTTGTGAGCAGGCTCACTAGGAGGCATCTGAGCATTCATACCCGACTTATTTGGAAGGTTACAGTCACAATATTAGGCGATCAGGGCCTTTGGATGAAGTTGCAGCAAAATCCTTCAGTTTTCCTGAGGTCTGGATTCTCGCCGTGAGTTACGGCAGGCTTGAGAGCATGGGGCTTGGCCATCTGTTCCCAGAACAAGGCAGTCTCCTGGTGCTGTGATCCTCAGCAGCTCTTGTAACATCTCCACCTTTGAATTTTAATCCAGAGGTTGGAGAAATAATGTTCATCCTCTTCACTGCTTGGTTTGTAACCTCTATAGGTGTTACAAGCCGGAGGTGAGGCCAGCACAGAGCCAGGCTTTGAGCCTTACTTCCTTGAAGCTGCTACTGCCTTTGCTAGCCATCATGCTCATTTTCATAAGCCACCATGAGAATTTTTTCTCTTTGTCAGCTTCACTAAACCATTTGCTTAAGCTTTGAAAAAAACATTATTTTTTTTGACTTTCATAGGTAAAGCCAGATGCCTCCAGGACTTCCTCTCTGTTACTTCTGCTTACTTTGTGTGAGTGGTTTTTAATCCCGTGCCAGTAGGGTGTAAATGTCTATAGCAAACATGACTACTGCAAGTGGCTGGCTTTTCTTAGTTACCTCTCAGAGCCTTCTGGAAGGGTGTAGTTGGCAGACCAACGGTTGAAAGCCACTGGTGTGGGTGATAGGAAGACCAGGCACAGAGGGACAGTTCCTGCTAAATGAAAAAAAGAACGCCCTTAATCAGTGTTTATCTTAAGAGACAAATCAGAGTTAGTCGGATCTTCGTGACCGGCATGGGCAATCCACGTGCATGCGAAGTATAAGGATCTTCTGAGCTCTTGCAAAGTTCTCCAGTCGAACCTGGTGCTGCAGACAGCACGATGCAGGGAGCACACACCACCATGAATGGATCTTGAGAGTGGGCTGCAATCACCCAGAAGCCTGCAGTTTACCATCCTCCCCCTCCCCACACTCCAGCGGGTCATATTTACAACTGGGGCACTGTGCACACATCTTTGTAGTGTCTCCGTGCTGAAGGTCCTAGAAGGACCAAAGGAAAGTCTCTGAATCAGTCTGCTTTGAGGATTATTTTCTAAAGCATCCATACTCATTGCAACCGCGTGGGCCACTGATAAGCCCTGAAAGGTGCCTGGAATACAGTGAGACCCCATTAAGAGACTAATTTTGTCTACCCTGCCCAATGAACTTCTGGAATTTAACCTAAATTGGATTTGTCCAGTGAGAGGTACTCTGACCACGTCTCCTTCTGCAAAGACAACCTGCTAGACATGCAAGCAGGGATTTACTGTGCTTTTATGGAGAACTCTGTCCCCTAATTCCTGCCGTGAGGTCTTGAACTGCAACGGCGTGTTTGTGCTGGGCATGAAATACTGGATTGTGAGGAGGAGCAATGCCTCGGTCAGTTAGGGGGCTCCTGATAAGAAGTAGACATGGGGCTGAGCTGCTGTAATTTCTTACTGAGATGATGGACTTTCTAAATTACCATTCTACCCATTGGAGATGGCAGTGAGAGAGGTGTCTTGACCCCATTTTACATTCTTGCCATCTCCTTGATAGCATCCTTGGTGGGGCCGTGGAGTGCTTTTGTTCTCTGGTCCAGTTTCTAGCATATGCTGCTCCAGCAACACTTTCAGACCCAAAGCAGTGGGATGCTGGTGCTAACACAACGCTGGGGTTTGAAAGAAGGAAGCAGAGCACAACAGGTGACCACCAGGTTTTGTATGAAATGGTCACGCCTTGAGATGGGAAGGATGAATGGCAGGTTGTGATATCTCGTCGTCTTGCAGCTGGTGGTTTTTTTCATCGTAAAAGGTGAGAAACAGTCTTGTGTTACTGCTGCATTTCAGGTTTGTAATGTTGCTGGGTTATTTTCCTTTTGCGGAGTACAACAGCGCAGGTTAGACCGCGGCCGTGTATCCATCGAAGCCAGGGCAATAGCAGGCAGCATGGCTGCGCTCCTTTGTGAGGAAATAAATAACTACTTCAGTGGTCGGCAACTCCTGCAGTTTTGCAGGCTCCTCTTTAGAGCTGTGCTACCACTAGACTCTCCTTACAGCCTGGATGCCATTCAGCTGTACATTTGGAGGGGGAGAGAAAAGGGCACCATATTTCATACCAGAAAACTGCAGGTATTGTGTGAAAATCATTCTGGTAGGCTGCAAAACTCAGGAGCCCGCTGCCGCTGTGCAGTGCGGTTTGTGGGATCCTGTCAGATGGTTTGGCATTTTGTGGCTTTACCATAAATGGTGATAGTGATACAGTATTATGTGTTAACACACTTTTTTTCTCCTGAATGCCCTTCCATGCTTTGCCACGATGTTGCAGACTAGACTAACAGTGCAAAAGCCACCTGTAGATGCTCTGTGCGTAAGAAGAGGAGAAATCCTTTTCATATTTTGGGCATACATTCCCACAGCTTCCTGCTGTCCCAGGCACTGATGAAATGGAGACCCAAGTGCACTGTCTGTA
Source organism: Dromas ardeola (assembly GCA_013398915.1). NCBI lineage: Eukaryota > Metazoa > Chordata > Aves > Charadriiformes > Dromadidae > Dromas > Dromas ardeola. The sequence continues at coordinate 248,490 of VYZM01009309.1, read as the reverse complement.
GCTAAAGGTGAAAACCTCAGTAGGCTGCTCCACAAGAAGTCTGACCCAACTGGGAAGTACGATTGAAGTAACTCATTATCTGCTGCCTTTCGCCTGAGCATCCCTCCCGGACCTCTGAAAGCTGTTGAAGACTGAAGAGATTTTGACCACATCCTCAGATACCTGCATTTTGTGGCAAATGGAGTGTGAAGAGTGAATACCAGCCATGGGGTTGACCCTGCTTCCAGCGGGTCACCCTTTCTTGCTTAGGTATCAGGCTTGAAATCTTGTTTTTTCAAGTTAGTGTGATCGGAGGTGCCCAGTCTGCAAGATTTGGTCATCATTGTACAAATATGTTCCTTCCTGGAACTAGCGATCATGTCAAACGAAGCAAGAAGGCTCCATGCCCTGTGTTTGTTGGGAGCTGCTGGTCCCCCATACTTTCCTAAGTCATGCTGCCTTCTTCTCTTGGCTTTTTTTATGTATTTGGTATTGTTTAGACCCCTGGCAGCCTGCCTAGATGGGGTCACAGCCACACTGCGGTACACTGGTGGAGCTGCCTCAAGCTTGATAAATCTGCAGCATGTGCAGAAAACATCGTGGGCTCTAAGGGTCTTGGATTTACTGTGCTTCTGCAGCTCGTTGGTACCGGGTGTACCTCCTTCTGTGCCAGTGGCTGACGCTTGATGTGGAGGATACAGCATCCTCTAGGCCACCTACTTCCTCTAGCAGCAGAAGCAGAATTATTGATTAAGTATTGCTCTGTTCTTTTGGTACTTCTAGGCTGTTGTGAGAACCCCTGGAGGAGCAGCGCAGGTACCAGAGTTTCTAGTTTCTGCAGTACTGGATAGAAGGTTGCCGCTGCACTAGGCTTACACTCCAGCTGCGTGGTCTCCTGCAAATATCTCTTTTCATACAAATGAGTCTTTAAAGGGAGTCTGCACTGAGGACATAAAATGCCTCCATGAGTTTTCGGCAAGGCTGATTTTCCTCTGTTGCACTGTGTTGGCACCACTGGACTTAACAGCATTGCCTCTGGGTCACAGTGAAATGCACAAGAGGAGCCTTTGGCTCACATACTCGCCTCATGTTTAGTCCATGAAAGAGCAAGGAAGTGCATTTCCTAGCATGAAATAATTAATGGTATACGCAGGGTGTAGAGGTCACAGCAGGGATATTAGAAAGGTGCCATCAATTTGCTGTCACGGCGTTGTTAAACACGCTTTGGTTGGTATTTCTGAGGAGGTCGGCAAACAGCGAGGTGGGTCAAAGCGAGCCAGCCAGGAACGGTGAGCATTTAAGGAAGGCTGCCCTGCTCTGCTTCTTCCCTAGGAGTGATTGTTTGAAGGAGAAGGGTTTTGCTTCCTCCTCTCTCTCATCATCTTCATCCAGCTGCAACTTTCATGCTACTTGTGACAAATGAGGAGCGTCAGAGGTGGATTTCACCACGTCACGTACTATCTCCTGTTCGGTAAATTAGTAATATGCCACCATGGTCTTCTGGGGGAATCTCTCTGTCCTGGCAGCTTTTTCAGCCAGGTTGAAGGCTGGGTGGGTTTTTAAATTATGATATTTTAGAATTTAAGAACAGCTTTGATTTATTGACCTGCTGCCTCTCTGACTCGAGCTGTCTGGGCTGGCATCTGGAGATAAGAGGCTGTCGAGTAATTGCTTATTATTGACTGATTGCCAGCTTGGGCTGTTTGCTTGAAGGAGAATCAATAGCAGTCAATCTTCAAAGTCTAAACTCTCAGGGAGTATGACTGGCTTCCAAATTGGGAATGACAGGTCAGGATAACTCCATATCTGATATCCCAACTTCATGTTTGGGTGTAATCCTGCAATGGAGGAGGAAGTGCAGGACATGATCTTCCTGCATCAAGGCTTTCATGCATCTGCCTGCTCTAAAGCCTGGGATTTTTCTTTGCAGGGATTTGCAGGGGCAGATCCCACCCTCGCTCCAAACCTTCCTCCGAGAGAGAAGCTGGAGCAGCCTCAGCACCACCTGAGATAGTGGGAGACGAGGGCAGGACAAGCGTGGGCATCGTTCAGCGAGTCCCCAAAGGATGGAGCAGGGAGGGGTGGACGAACAGCCCGTGCTATGACACATCCAAACCAACCAGTTTGGATGCTTTATAAATAAAACGAAGCGACTATTTTAATGCATGGTAGCAGAGATTTCCTTTCTGTGGGTGATTCTATTTAGGTGACAACAGAACAAAATATCCAGTGTCACCATACGTTTTATCATTCCTTATGGAGACTGTCGCTATGGTGAGCGTTCATTTTAAAAAGCAGACATAGCCCTTATTTAACACTATCATGACATGTTGCCTTTTTTTGTGGATTCACATGTAGGGCTTAAAACATAAAAGGGGCTTCATGGCATCAAAGGCATTCAAGACCTCTCTTTTTTAAAAAAAAAAAAAAATAAAGATAACGTTTAGATGTTTGTAATGGCTGGGGTGGAGTCTGGCGGCTGGATTTGGGAAGCAATCTCACACCTTCGGCTGCAGCCCACTCCGGATTTTCCCCAGCGCTCAGGGGTTGCAGCCTGGTCTCTGCCTGTCCTAGACTCAAGCAGGGTTTAAAACTTGAAATAAGAGCCTTTCGGGGGGGAGGGGAAGGCTGGATCTCTATCAGCTACAAAGAGCAATTAAGCAACAGGATATAAAATAGATAAATGGGAAGGGGAACGGCAGTACCCTGGTAATATGGGAAGATGAACGTGGAAGAGTCTATTTCTAAAGTATAAATATTTGTCCTTAATTTTGGAGTTTTATTTTCACCAGGAAAGCTCTGATTTGAGGTTGCATCGTTTGGGGTGAGGGAGAAATACCTCAAATAGAGCAGTTTAATCTACAGTGGTCTAGGAGAGAATGGACAAGATTACTTGAACAGCCTTGTTTAGATACTGGATTTGTTGTCTACTAGCAAATCCTCATTTGCATGGGTCCTTAATCTGTGGAGTTAAAAGTGTCTCAGGATCTGTTATCTACTGTGCTGCAGAGTTGAGAACTAGATTTTTAAAGCCGTTCCTTTTTATTTGAATGTTCCCCCTCCCCT
>VYZM01009309.1:217814-245417 GCA_013398915.1 Dromas ardeola | reverse complement strand
CCCTAAATTATCTTCCTGATTTTTTTAAAAGCAAGGATGAGCCAACAAGTGATACAAAAGAAAAATCTGCCAGTGAGAAGAAGCTGTTTTGGATTTAAGATTCAGTGGATGAACTGTCCACCAGCTTGTAGAGAAAAGCCAAGATCAGACATTTAAAATGTGTGTCGCAGGGAAACCACTAGCCCCCCCTCTTCCTGAAAGGGCACGTTAACGTGAAATCTTTAAACCTCGTTGGAGGTGGAGGGTTGGGCAGGGATCCTTTCTAGAGCTCGAGGAAGGGCTTAGCCCTTATTTTGGGGGCTGTTTCACTTTGCCTGTAGTCCTGAAATGGCATTTCCTCATGTCTGCAGCAGCCCTCACTTCATGAAATGGATGCAACTGCTGAAAAAAGATCTCGCGTGAGCATGCTCACTGGAAGATTAATCCTTTAGAGGGAGTTGGAGAGTTAAGCTACTGTAATTTCTCTGCAGTTGGCTGCAGTAAACAACTGCTCTAAAGACACGAGGAAAAAAATTGACGGAGGTATATGGGATTAATGTACATATCTTTTTGTGTTTCTACTTTAAGGTTGAGGGTTTGATAAAGGTTTTTCTCTAAGAGCTGGGGAAGAGGGATCTGTGTAATGATTTTATGGGTGACCTTCATGTTGTGGTTTCTTTTTTTCCTCCAGGCCAAAGTAATCCTATTTCTGTGCAAGGCCATACTGAGGCACGGGCTGACTTTCTAGAGCTGGGGTAGAGCACCAGGGTGACTTCGTGTTGAGTTAAATGATTATACGAGGTGAGGCCTGCTGCACGTTGGGCTTTGTTGGCAGAAGGGAGCTGAAAACACTTAGTCCTGTTTAGTTGTGATCAGAACCCAGTGGGACTCGATATATCATGCTTCTGTTGGAAAGAAAAATGTATAAAGGGATTAGCTTTGATTGCCTACAGAATAATAGTCTTTTTTTTATTATTATTATTTTGCTTCCCCTCCTCCCCATGCCTGAGGAGCTGCAAACCTGTGTCAGATGGGGGAAGGAAAATACTCGTTGAGATATTTTGGTTTTGCTTTAAAGGATGATCACTTCTCGCGTGTTGAGGAGGGAATGCCTTGCCAGCGAGGTAAGTGTTGCAGGCACACGGATTGCGTCAAGGTGAACCCGAGCTCCTTCCTTCCCAGTCGCTGCTGTGCGGGTGCATCCTGGAGGAAGGAAAACCTTTGTTAGTGCCCAGTGAGTGAACAGTGTTTTATCTACTCGCCTCCAGAAAGCGTGGGTGAAGGAGGATGTGATTTACCGCCCTTGACGCTTTGTATCAGCTCCCTCCGAATACTTACAGCACAAGCGATGGAGGGCCAAGCTGGGGGCTCCCAGGGCGTCAAGCAGAAATACCTGGGTGGCTTGATTTTTCTCAGGCTGCTTCAGCAGAGTGCTTGAGCTGGGAGAGAGAGTGCTCACTAACCACGGCTTGCGTCTTTACCTCTTGAAAACATCTAGCTACTCCTTCTGAATGATGAGGAAATGGAGGTGAACTGTCAGCAAAACTTGCTTGGCTTGGGGTGGGGNNNGGGGGGGTGGGGAAGGGCATCGTTGTGGAATAAATGGCTCCCCTTGAGCTCGCGTTGTTAGAGATCAGTCCTCAGCAAGTCCCCGGGACTGTGTACGAGTTGAAGAAGGGCACACCCTTCCTCCTTCGAGGAGTGAATAATAACAGATGCATCTCTGCCTGTGCCACTGAAAATCCGTGTGTTGCATGGCTATGAGAGTAGTCCTGGCGTTACCCGGTTTTAAATTTATGTCCAACAGCAGCAGGATCGGTTTGCGGTGGTGTGTATTGGAAAATGGCTTCGCATTTCCTTGGAGTGGTGTGAAGAAGGGAATAATGATTCAATAATTTTGCAAATGTCAGTGGCTCCCGCTAGATTTGTCCTGTGGTAGCTGTCAGCTTACATGCGACACACAGGTGGATGCTAATGCTGTCGGATGAGTTCAGAAGGGCAATTCTATTACAGACTTGGCTGAGCTTGAGATGCTGCCTATTTGAAGAATATTTTGCCACCCCAATGTTGAGGTTTTTTGCTTAGTCCATCCTTTTCCCCTCCTTTCCAGAAGCTCTGGCTAGCACAGATTGTCTGTTCTGTGGATGGTTTTAGGGAACATTGATGGCTGTGTGCGTAGGGGGAATAATTAGCTACCAAATGCAAATAGATTGTTTCTTGCTGTTTCAAAATCATTGTAATTTCTATTGAGGATGGGTTAATTATATCTTCGTTTTGATGGGTGTAAGGAAAATGATAGAGATATGGCAATATAAATCTATATAGGGAGGGACGTTGTTTTCAGAATACTGTTTTGGAAATCATGAGAACAAAGATTTGTCTCTTGGAGGACCATGGTTCTGTCGGGATCCAGTGGTGTTGCATGTTTCTCAGTGGTGGATGAGTGTTTTCTATTTCAGATCTTTATCTTATGCCAGCGATGTATCTGTCACCATCACAAAGGGTTTTCAGTTCGGAGGAAAATTATGACATTCTGGTGAAAGTGCATTTGGTTGAAGGGCTGAAGTGTTTTGAAAAGCAAAGGTGAAAGCAAGAAAGTTAAAGTATACCTTAACATTTATTTCTGATCAGGGTGTAACAAAAATACATCTTTGACCTCAAGTGTGTGGGTGAAGGGCTGCTTTACCAGTACAGGACCCAGAGGTCCCATGGCACCAGGACTGGTCCGTGCTCTGAGACGAGGTGCTTGTCCCTGGCTCTGCCCCAGTGCAGCTCATCGCTGTCTCTCCCTTTTGCAGTGGGTGACATTAGGGAGCCTGGATCCATCATCTCATTCTTTATTGCACCCTCTCTGGCAAAGGGAATCAATTTCATCCCTAAAACGGCTTGGAACAGCTTTAAACTTTTTTCCTTCGGTCTCCAGTACCAGGGCGGGCATCTCTGGCACCAGAGAACAGGGGAAAGGCTCAGCCAAAGGACAAAGGTGACACTGTTTCCTTAGTGCCATGCCTTTTGGCTCAAAGCCAAAGAGTAAAGCCCTCCTCCTCTTCTTGTTTGAGAGTAAAATGGGGAAAATGAGCTATTTTCAGTGGCTGAGGAGAGCCCCTAGCATGGAGCACCGAGCTTCAGCCTTACCAAGCCTTTGGTGGCCTGGGGACTTTGTGCCTCTGGACCGGAGCAGCTTTTGTGAGAGCCTCAGCCCACGGCCGCTTCCCTCCTGCGCAGGGCGGCTCTTCGCCGCCGAGAAGGCGTTCAGCTCCTCTCCAGCAAGCCCTGGAACTGATAAGTCTGAAAGGGGAAAAAAAAATAAAAATAGCTACATCCAAATTTAATTTCTGTTTGGTTTAAGGTTTGTGGATGTGTTCTTGGGCTCTGCTGGAGGAGCTCTGCAGATCCCTGTTGGAGAAAACCTTACCCTGGGTGTTTCACGTGCGTGTCCCTCGGGTCAGCATGGATGGGGCTGTGCGGACGGCGCTGCGTGCAGGGAATGCAGCGCAGGGGACTCCTGGAGGCATGTATTGAGATGGGTAGTGTGGGCTTTCCAGGAGGATTCATTGCCTGTATTTGCAGGCTCCTATCTTTAGATTTCTGTGACAAATTCTGCCCGTATGGCCACTTTTGTCTCTTTCTCTGTCAGCATAACTTTGTTCAGTGGAAGAACTGAAACCTGAATTTGGGACTTGCTCACCTCTTTGGTATCGTAGCAGCCAAGGACTGTGTTCAAAACAGAAAGAACAAAATGGAACTGAATCTTACAGGTGTATCTAAAACCTTATGCAGCCCTGGCAATCACAGGGAGGAGAAAGTTACTGAGCTGGGTAATATATTGCATCAAAGCCCCAGTCTTTAATAATCAAGTGATGACCACTTCAGAGCCCGGTGTCTTTGCTTCTCTCCCTTCTAACTGCTTCAGCCAACCTTTAGTCAATTGGCAATGACTTTAAAACCAGACATTACGATATAAGCCTTGTAATTATTTGCTGTGATGAATCCTCTTTCTGCTGTGAAGCTGTGTGGAAGGGTTTTCTGTAACGCCCAGCATTTCTCCACCTTCATGCCTTACCGAGGCTCACTTCAGAGGGGAAGTTTTCTCTCCTCCTCTCCTGCCTTCCTGGCCATTTTGAAACCCAGCTTACGGCAGCATTTCAGCTTCCTTAACACCTCGAACCGGCTTCTTGCTGCAGCAGCCTTGCTTCGTGCCCTTTTGCGGTGCTCTCCCTCTGCCCCGAGCCCGGCTGCCGGGTCTTCTGCTCGTCCTGGGTGAAGCAGGGAAGGTCCTTGTGGCACCTCCCCAGCAGATCCCCTGGGAGCCCTGTGTCCTGGCAGGCTGGTGGAGCCCCGCTCCGAGAGGGGACCGGAGCAAGCCTGAAAGCTGCCGCTGGCGAAGGGGACTCCCTTCCCCACCTTCACCCTCAGCATTAATAAGTGAAGTTACGGGCACGGAGGAAGGAGGTGCATTTTTTTAACCTGGCTGTGAAATTAGTAGGATAACTACATTCCCCACGATGGATGAGGCTTAATGAATTGATCATCTTGGAGGACATACGTTTGGGCTTCTGAGGGTTAGAGAAGCAACACAATGCGGTACGTTATGCTTGGAAAAATACGGTCTGTGGTGAAAGGGAAGATGGAAGAAAAATCCTGCTTTAAAGACCTGCATCCACCTGCAGGGGAAAGATGGAATTAAACGGAGCAGGGAGAGAGCAGAAACGCAGGAGACAGGGCTGTGAGCATGGCAGTTGGAGGAGGAGGAGATCGGAGGGATGGATGGATGGGGCTGGTTTTGAAGGTGGCAGTGAAGTGATTAGGTGGCTCCTAAAAAAAAAAAATTTAGAAAGAAAAAAAAAAAAAGAAGAGGAAATGAACTGCAGGTGATTCTTCAAGCGCCATCTAGTCCGTGACCTACTTGCTGCCACAGTGATTTGCAGCTAGAGAAGCAAACAGAAGAAATGGCAGTTCCCTGTGGAAAGGGCAGGGGTGCTGGGACGAGCGGGAGCTCTTTCTGGTGGTGCGGCTGTGGCCGGGCACCTGGAGGTGGTAGAGCCACTGCCGGAGAAAGCAAAGGGAGCAGCTTTGAGCCGTGCATTTCCCTCTGGTGTCACCGTCGTGGAGGGAGACAGTGCTGGATCCTGGAACCAGGCTCAGATTTATGAACTGGCTTAAACACGTGGGCTCCTCGATGCAGGAGCGAGCTCCTTCCCCGGCAGGGCTGCGGGGCACTGCGTGACTGCCCTGGCTGGGGACACGGCTCACCAGCACACGGTACCTACGGTAGAAATTGTTCATCCCTAACCTCCTTAATAATCCACTGCAAACTAAAAGTCTGCTTTCTCCCGCTTCTGCTCCTTCAGGAGCCCCCACTAACCTGATTATTCTTAATCTCATCTTATTTTCCAGATCATCAATTTGATTTCTCAGTACTTTTACAGTCCTTAGTGTTCCCGGGTATCTGTGCCTCCATCAATTATCTCTCTTTTTCGAGGCTGTAGCAACCTTGAACTACAGTTTCCATACTATTTTTATCACACATGCTTATTAGAGGAGTCCTTCAGAAATAACCATACCGAGATATCCCCAAATTTTCTCAGTAAATAATAAATTCATCTCTTCCTCATGTGAACTTGAATCCTCTCCTTTTCCTCTTGTTCACTTTTCCCGCTGGGCTTTGGGAGGTAAATGCCTTACCTTTAATTTATATATGTAGGTATACATGCATGTCACAGCATATCGCATACTCCTTTAACCATATTAATCACGATGCTGAGCATCTAGTTCTGTGGACTGGCGTCAAGTTGGGGCAGTGATTATAAACAGTTGCTCTTTGCATTCACCAGCAAGCATTAGAATAAATATAACCTTCCTTTGTTTGACTTTTGAAACTGGTTCCAGTATCTTCTACAGTGCTTGAAATCCAGATAAATTCAGTAATCCCAACAGACTGAATGTGGATTTACGGGGGACAGGGGCTTAGATGGGGAGGGGACCCTAAAAAGCAGTGCCCTGCTGTTGTCCGTGCCCGGTGCTGTGCCTTTCCCACTCGGACTGGGGCTGTGTCTAGCCTGGGACTGCTTCAGATTCCCCTCTGTACAAGATGAGATTGGGAAGCGGCCTTTGTATCTTTGTTTTTTTTGGGAGTTCTAAGTTGCTATATTAAATAAATAATCAAAAGTGGCTCCGAGAGTGCCTGAAATGGCAGCCTTCCTCCTGTTGATGGCATATAGGGAGTTATTTGTGAGTTAGCAGTCCAAGGTTATTTAACTCCAAAACTTCTGCACTTGCCTTGCGAACTCCATCCAAGAAAACCTTTTCTTTGGAATGAAAAATGAAAAAAAAGTCCTCTGTTTTTCATAAGTTGTGAATTGTGCTCTTGTCTAAGCTGATTATTTTATTTATTCCAATAATCCTCTCTTCTAGAATAAAGGAAAATTAATTGTCTTCCTATTTCCATAATGATTTGCCCTTCAGACAGTTGCCAGGCAAAGTGCTTAAAACCTGAAATGAAAAGATGGTGAATGTTTAAAATCATTGAGCTACTGTAGGAACATGTTTGTATTTTAATAGGGTGGTATTCAAGTAGTCCCAGAGAGTGCTATTTGCTCTGTGTTCTGTAGGATTATGAGGGTGGTTGTTTTTTTTTTTTTCTTCTGCATATGAAAATGGGGTCAAGCCTGCTGTGGTAGATAGTGCAAGTCTTATGTAGGATTTTGCTAGCAATATGGACTGCCTGCAATTGAAGCCCTAAAATTAGCCGGCATTAATGGGGAGCGTTGTCCTTGGGCTTCGTTGTGTTTTGTTTGTTTGCTGGGAAGGTGGTTTTGCTGCGTTTCAGTGCCTGGCGATGGGCAAGGACCTCGTTCCTTACCAGTGTCCCTGGAAGAGCTTTTCACTGACACCTACCTGGCTCTTGGCTATTTTTAACCTTGTCTGACTGAGAAAGCAAAAAAAAAAACCAAAAAGTTACCTGATTAATTTGGGAAAATGCTGGAGTGCTTCCTTAAAAGGCTCAGAAGTGATGTAATATTCAGTGATGAATCTCACAGCTAAATTAGAGCTTTTGTGGGTGCGTTGGTTGAGGAAGGGAGTTTCATATTTTATCAGCTAACACATTTATTTTTTTATACCAGGCTACGCATTCAGGGCCCCTGGCTAGCCGGGCACACTGGTGAAGCTGCTGTAGAAGCCGTGGCACAGCTCCAGATCTCAGCCAGAGTCAAGGGAGTGGTGAATCTGCCCTCCATTTTGCTTCCCAATTTTATTGCAACAAGATTTGGGAGATAAATAAAAACTTGGAGTTGGGGATGGCCTTGCTTCTGATGGGGGATTATGCTGAGGGCAGGTGAAGAGAAAAGGCACAAGAGTCTTGCGTAACGAAAAGGGTTGGTTGCCCAGTCATTCGCGTCCCTGTAAGCGTTGCACATCCAGGCGTGGGCTCCCAGGCGGAGGGACAGGGGAGGTGGAGCTCATCTCCACTATGTTCAGGGAAAAGGTGCTGGCACCAGCCCTGGCTGTGGCCCTGGCTCTTTCCTCATCTCACAGCATGACTGGAGGCGTTGGGGACAGTTTCAGTGCTGTGTTTCAACACGAGAAACCACATGGCAATAAATTCCTCATATCTGTCATATGTTTTCCCCTTCCCTTACCTGAAATTGCTCCAAAGGAGCAGGGTGTAATCCATCACGGAAGAGAGAAGGGTAGGAGTTAATTCATTTTCATGATCTTTCCGTAGCATTTAGTCCAGCTAATAGTAATTTGTCTTACTTGGCTGCTGCAGTAATCCCATAAGGGACGCACAGGGAGAAGGCTCGGCACAAAGGACCTGTGGCTCCCGGGTATTTCCGTTAGCTGAAGAGCACACGTGATCACCTGTTGCGTTCACAGCCAGAGTTTTGTGCTGCCATCTCAAGCAGAAGAACAATGGAGGTATTTTAATACCACCCAACTCCAGGAGACCCTTGTAGCCAGGTGAGATAGCGGCTCATCGCCCAAATGTCCCTTAGCACAGGGGAGGGAGGGAGTTCTCCTGGTTCGGGAACATAAACCCAGGCGTGTGAGTGTCCTCCTCAGGTCTCACCTGCTGTGCCGTGCATACAGCAGTCTTTTGTTTTCTGTTAAACATCATAAACCTGGCAGGGGAATTCATTAACACGAGTCCCAACAGACTGATTTTGCCGAAGATTGATTTGGAATCACTCTCCCTACTCTTAATAGCAGCGAGCTCTCTGCCCTCCCTGTTCAGCAGGCCCGGGGGGTGTAGGTGGAGGATGCAGCATAAAACCGCCCAGTTCTGCTCGTTCTCTAGCTGGTATGGATCGCTATTTCTTGCTGTCGGTGCACGTGGCTCCTTGCGCAAAGCATAGAAGAAGTTATCCCAGACAGAGAAGACTCAGGTGGCCACCTCCCGTCTGTCGAAAGCTGCTGTTGATTTCAGTATTTTGGGCTCAGTCTCTTAAATCACAGATGGAGCTGTATTTCCAGCTAGTACAAACCCATACAGTGCACTCAAGTAGGTGAAAATACTCTTAATTTACAGCATATATGGTCCTGATCCGTGGGCAGCCTACGCTACGTACGTGTGATGGGGAGGGAGAAGCCTGAATTTATCAGTCACGCAGAGTCTTGTGTAAAATAGCGCCGCGCTTGCTGGCGTGGTTGCCAGAAGGGGTTTTGAAATGGCAAAAGCTGTGAAATCATGGCAAGGAAGGGGAGAGGAGGGGAGCTGGGCTAGAGGAGGACTTGAGGCCCTTCAGCTGGAAAAGTAGGTGTTAATGGCTGTGTTTTGCAAGGCACCTTCCTTGTGCTCCAGGCGTTTGGTGTGCTAGGCAGTGACCTGTAGGCCTTTTTCAAATGAGGAGAGTTTTACAGAGGTAGCCTTTTCTCCTGATCATTTGATGGCTCTTTGCAGGAGTAACTGTGTGTGCCTGCTGGGGGCTGTTACCGGTCCCGTGAGACAATGCTGCTTTTGAAAATGACTATTTTTTTTATTTTAGTCACCACCGCTCTACTGATAATCTTGTCCTTTTGTCTCCTGTTCCCCGAGGGAGTTTTTGCCCTTCCTGGATCTCATCCTGATCCCTGCTTGCGAAAACAAATCCCGGGTTGCTGATGAAATCGGTTGTCTGATGCACTGCATCATCTATGGTCGTGCAGGGAGGGAAGGAGCCGGTGACCTGCCAGAATAGCAGCGCTTTAAACATTTTGCTTTGGCTAAGGGCATCCAATCTTCCTTTCTCTGTATCCCCTGTCTAGCTGAAGTAGAAGCTTATTGTATTTGGATCCTCAAGAGTATTTTCTCTTGGTCGTGTGGTTAGGATTGATTGTTGCATGGCATCAACAGCCTTTCCTTCCTCTCCCCTCCCAGAATATCAGGTTATATGTTACATATGCACAGGAGGTAGATTGAAGGGGCTAATAGATCTCCATCGGTAACGACGAGCCTGTAAATGAATGTTTAGTGCTGGCAGTATCACTGTGTGATCTGGTCTTTCATCCCCTGGAGCTCATGGAGAAGACCATCGTGAGAAGCAGGCGATGGTAGGTGCTGCTTCTCCAGCTCCTCCCGGGGAGCTGCTCCCCAAGAAACACCCCTGCAGCCTCCTGCCTTTTGGTGAGAACAGCTTGTTTTGACCGTCCTGGCTGCGAAGCGGCCTGGGCTGACTGGTTTTTCTGTTGGGCACCTCCGTGATGAGCTGGCGTTCCCGGGGATGGCAGCTCCAAAGGCATCGCGAGGTCCCAGGTGTCAGCTTCAGGTGGAAGAGGAATTCACAGTGACCGTGCGTCTAGCAGCCTGCCTCTGTGTAAAAAGTATAGCTTTTTCTCTTATTTTTGTAAGGTCAGTAGTATTGTTTGCTTTGAATGTTTTATTTTGCTTTTCGTGGTTGTGGTTTTCTTTGTCTCCCTGCACCTATAACGTCTCAGCGCCGAGCACAAGTGGTAACGATAAAATTGGAGCCGTCTGGGACAGGGGGTGAGGAGGAAGGGCCGGCATCGCTTCCAAAAATCTGGTTAAAAATCAAACTGCTGGATTTTGAGTGACAGTTCAGTAGTAGCTGCTTGTCTCTGTTTACTTTTCCTGGGGATTTGGAAGCTCGCAGAGGCCCTGTAGCTGCAGGATGGATGGACAGGTAAATTTGCAGGGAGTTTCACCAGCGGGCTGGGGTACATCCAGAGGGTTCATCTCTCGGCACCGCGGATTTGTTGCTTTTCCCACAGAGCTATTGTCTGAAGAGACACAGATAGACATTTGCTATTGATTCGTTGTCTGGAGAGAGAACTGGAGTAATATATACACATATATTTTTATTTATATATATCTCTCTCTCAGATTGACTGCACAAACTTTCCTCTTTCTGAGTCATTGCTGCATTTTGAAGCAGGTGGAAGAGTTGCCATGGCTGAGATGATGCTTATTGGGCCTTTTTGAGGTTTCCAGGGCTCAGAGCAAAAAAATGAGGAATGGATGACTTAGATTTTGGGGGAACAACAACAAAAAAAATCCCCAAACAAAACAAAAAAAATCTTTATCACGTTTCAAATCTTCCTTTTCCCCCCACTTCCGAATGTGTCTTTCAAAGAGTTACAAATTCTTGTTGGCATAGAAACTACAGAATCTGAGCGAAGCATGCAAATGTAAAAGGAGCCATTCTGCCTGAGCAACATGGACTGAGCCTCTGCAAAGCTGGCTGAAATCTTTTACGAGGCAAAGAAAATTGTCCAGATGTTGCTCGAATTATAATGGCACTAAATATTTCAGTTTTTCAATTTGCACTTAAATCCAAAAAAGCTGGAAATGTAGGGAATGCAGATCCATTACCAGTGGGCTTTCTTTTCTTCTGAAAGAAACTGTAGTCCAAAAATATTGCTAAAATCTGTTTGGCTCTGAGTAGTGCCAATTCCTCATTAAAACATGTGGATATTTCTGTGGTTTAATCTGTTAGAAACGCATTCGGGATCCAGTTATGTTAAATTAAGCAACAATATTGGCCTGGTTTTTGTTTGAAATATTAAATGTGGCAGTCGGAACACCAAGCGAAATGTTTGCACATTTTAATCGTTCGATGAGTAATTTTTATTTTTATTTTTTTTTTGTTTTAATTTTATTCTGAGGAATGATCAAGAATGCTTAAAAACTGTCCCCGCTCTCCTCGATTCGCCTCCTTTTCCCCCGCCGGGCTCTGGGAGCGGTGCAGCATCCCGGCTCCTCGCTTCCCCTTCCAGCGCGGGGCCACGATGGGATGGCGCCGGGGAGGATGCTGCTTCCTTTAAGCATCCTCCTCGCCACCTCCCGCGGTCCAAAATCCTAGACGGGAATCTAAAAAGCCAGCAGGGCCACACGGAGAGGTATGCGTCACACCAGGCTTCCCTTAAGAGGTTTTTACTCCCGATTCTCCCGAAACTCCCTACTCCATTGGGGTTGCCTAAAGATTCCCTCAGACAAAATGCCTCTAAACTTAAATGGCTCAGTGGCACGTAGCAGCGGGTTGTCTCCTGGGTAGTTTATCCCCCGGCAGCATGGAGCTTTTATTTATTTATTTATTTATTTATTTATTTTAAATTCCCCCCTTTTTAATTGCCTCTTGGCAAAACCCCCCCCCTTTTTTTTTTTTTTTTTCCTGCTTGAAATGCAGCTGTGCTGAGGAAGGGCTTCGCTGTTGTGAATGTCGGAGCGGATGGCAAAGGGAGCCGTGAAACGCTGCTCGCGGTTTGCGGTGCTTCGGGACACATCCATAATACATAGCCCGGAGAAAACATCGCTGCTGGGTGGGTTTTTAATGGGGGGGAGGGAGGCCTGCTAGTTTTTAAATTTGACACAATTGCAAAAGTAGTTCTATATTGGCGCCTTGTTCATTGTTTAAGGTTAAAAATGAGGGTAGTTGGCTTTATTAGCACTTTTTTCTACAGCCTTTTGTTTTGGGGCCTTTTTTAATTGCAGGGCAGCTTGTGATGTATTAAAATGAGCACCTAGCTGGAAAGTGGTACAAAGCAGGATCGTGTTGCCCGTACCTGTGTGTGACTTGATAGCGTTCACACCTCCTTGTTGTCAGACCTGAAAAGGGCAGTGGAGAAGGTTGGTAGGCTCAAAATTCAACCATGCTTTGCTTGTTCTTTTTTTTCTTTTCCTCTTTACTGCACAGTGCATACTCTTCTGTGGGATAGTTTGAGTTTTTTTATTAAAAAAACCCCAAACTGAAGCTTCAGTGCAATTTCCTTTATTACTGTAATTTAAAGAATAATAACTGTGGGATGATAAATGGGGGTTGTTAATGATTTATGATGGAAGAAAGCAAGTGAAAATATACGGCATAATGGAATGGAGGTCATTGCTGTAAATATCCTCTGCAAAAGCAAATGGGCACGCTGGGGAGGCGGAGGTCTGGAGTCAGAAGAGAAATCGTCATCAACCCTTCTTTTGGCTAGTTTTTGTGGCTGCGAAATGCACCACGTGGAGGGTCCAAGCCCCAGCGAGGTCCCTGGGAGGAGGTTCGATGGCTCCATCATCGCTTGCTTGTTTGGTGGCTCATCCTGCTGTCCCTCTCTTGGCTTTCTCATCTTTGCTGTAGGGACTCCACAGCACAAATTCACTTCAAGCAGGTCCTTAATTTATTTAAGGAGGGGGGTTTTTTATGCTTAAAATGTGTGGCTAACTTGGACCGAAGTGCCTTGCAGCTTGCAGAGTCAAGGCTACGATAGGCGGGAGAAGCTGAAAGGCACGCTCGTCCCAATGTGTCTGCCTTGCACAGACCTTCTTCACCTATGGGGTCCTCACTTTTTCAGAGTAATTATGAACTTGGGGGGGTTTGATTAAGCAGAAAAGCCTGGGTTACCTGCAGTGATGGGTGTTGTATGAGAAAGGGGGAGCGAGGGGAGGCTTGAGGTCTACCACTTGTTTCACCCGCCAGTTTTATTGGCAAAGGGATGTTTCTCTTCGTTGTTGGACTGGGTTCTTGTTTTTGCTGCACTAATACTTGCTTAACAATTCACTTTACGAGTGGGATAGGGGCAGCTGTTTAAAAACTCAATTTTCAGACAGGATCTGATATGCATTTAGTAGAGCAGCATCATTAGCTGGGCAGGACAAGGTAGGCCAAGCCTGTAGAAAAATCTTAAATAAAAGACAGAGAAGCAAGAAAACTCTTCCTTGTATTTCCACGTACATGGATTTGTGCACTTAGGTGATCAAAGTTATACACATTATCACTTTTCATTAGTCAGGCATTGATGGGGAAGGGTATTTAGATTTATCCTTAGGTTGTATTAGGACACCAGAGTCCATTCCTGCGGCAGCAGAGCCTTCTCATCTGTTGGGCGAGTTAAGTGGATATCCATCTTTGGAGTGAATTTGGTGGGTTTTGAGACTAGAGCAGGGATCTTGGCAGGGTTTTGGTGGTTTCCATGTGGGTTTGCTCCCTTTAAAGTCTGCAGAATAGAGCAGTAAAGCCTCGTTGCTGCCTGCACCTCGAGGTGAGCGGCAGCAGGATCTTTGTTTTAAAACCTGCCCCGAGAGGACAGTGAGAAAGAATTAGAAACACAGGAGAAGAAAATACAGGAATTAAAAATAGGGGAAGAGAGTTCAAAACAGAAGAGGAAAAATGGCGTGGACGATAAAGCTTTGAAATGGGGGGGATTGGGCATCAGTGCCTGTGAACGACTGCAAACAGAAAAAACTCTGATCCCGAAGAAAACTCCGCCTACATATCCTACCTGGATGTGTAGGATATGTAGGCAGGAAGATGGGAAGCAGGTGAAGATGCCCAACAAAATGAGGGATTGGGAAGGAAGTCTAATCATTGTCTCTGCAGCCGGCTGCAGAGTATTTGCTTTATTTGTACTTTATACCCCTGACTAAAAAGTGATACAAAAAAGTTCCCCGGGCCCTGAGTATTGGTGGAGTGATGAATGGGAAGGACTGACCCTTCCCTTCTCCACAGGGAGCATCTCGGAGGGTCTCCAGTTCCCATCCTTTAGGGGAGGCTGGAGAAGGCAGTGCTCTACCAGGCCGAGAAACCTTCTGGTTTTGAAGTTCTCCCACAAAACCCCCAAATAGTTGAAGGGAGAGGAAATCGAGCACAACTGAGGAAATCAGTCGTGAAGAAGTCACGTTTCCCACATCTGTCTTATGGTTGTGTCACCGTCTTGCACTGTCCGCAATGCCGAAAGCGCCGTGTTCGCATCAGCACAGGTGACAGCTTCAGCGCTGCAGCCCAGTGCAGACAAAGCATAGGATTTTTTTACCTCTATAGCTAGTTAAAGTTAATTTGCAATTTCGTCCTATGCATCCTTACTAGCAAAGGCAAGGTAATCTAATTTTAACCTTCATGTAACCTATCTTCAAGTAGCCCTTTTAACACAGAAATGCATTGGCTTTTGCAGTGAAGATAGATCCTCCATTTAATTATCAATTGCAGGGAGAGAAAGCGATTAATTGTGTCACTGATAGGCACTGCAAGTCTGAAAAGCGTGAGCTCAGTGGAGTTTGCTTCTTACCGAGAAGTTTGGCTTTCACCTCTAGAAGTGTGTTATATCTACCTGACAAAATATTTGGTGAGTTTTTAAGATGAAATACAGGCTGAGTTGACCTTAATTCTCTAAGGAGCTTGTTGTAATGCAGCTGTGCAAATCGACACAGCTGCGTCCATTGGGATGTAGCTCTTCAAAACACAGTGATGGCAGCAACCTTCCTTCTTCCCAAGCAGATTGACAGACTCCGGAAGGTGAAGATAACTGAGAAGCGCGAGGCAGCGTTACAGGGATTAGAAATGAAGTACAAGAACCCGGTAAAAATAAATGGCTAAGAATCACCTGAATTACTGGACTCGGTTACTTTATATACACCTTGGTGTCGTCCCTCCATCACTTAGATCTGAACAGAAGGTCCCATTTACCAGCATCGCTCCCTGCAGAGTTAGTCTTGCTGTATAAACATGGGAGACTGGCTTTTATTTAGACTGGGGTGTATGAACTACACTGTTGCAGGAAAATTTTTATGACATTTCTCTTCATATTTTTGTTTGCTTGTGCATTGCAGTGGATGCAAGCCTCCTCTTGAGTGTTTAAAGTCAAACTTTGATTTATGACATCCATTCAATCCCCTTGGGAATGGGGCATATTTAGATTAGCAGTGGGATATGCAGGGCTATACAGAAACTTCTACAATGCTGCTTTTTTTTTTTTTTTTTTCAGTAGAGAGAGGAAGAAGAGTGTTAAATGCAGTTGGCACTGACAGGCATCTTGGGTTGCTTTACAACTGAGCCTTTACTCTGTTCCTTCTAAAGAAGGATTTAGAAAAAAATATTGGTGCTCCAGGCATGTCACAGCATATTGACCTGTAAATATCCACCCTTGCAGGTTTTCACACCAACTTCTAAGGCATGTCAGGAAAGGGGAATATAAAAAAAAATATTATTGTGATGGTGGCAGTACCCAAGGGATATTCCCCTTATAGCCATCTGGGCTAATGTCGTTTATTATCATGATCTGAGTGAGCCTTTCCCTCCCCCTTTCTTAAAGGAGGGGAAAAAGCCACTGAGCAATCCTTCTGCTAGGATGAGAATATTGTCTACCGGCAGTCAAGGCTTAGAAGCATTTGTGTTTGTATCGGGTGGCTGCTGGTCTGGTGAGGAGAAGAGAGGACAGCTGTCTCCAAGGCAGGCTGCAGACCGATGGTGCTTTGCACTGGCTGGGAAGGTCCCTCTCTCGCAGGGTCGGGACCTTGCTTGAAGTCATGGAATCATGGACTGGTTCGGGTTGGAAGGGACCTTAAAGATCATCTCGCTCCACCCCCTCTGCCCTGGGCAGGGACACCTCCCGCTAGACCAGATTGCTCAAAGCCCCGTCCAACCTGGCCTTGAACACTTCCAAGTCTGTATTGTTTGGGCTGTAGTTATATTGTGAGCAGAAGAATGGTGCAGGGTACTTACCCATGCAAAAGATTGCAAAGGATTTTACTTCCTCTCAAGGTTTTTGCTTTGAACTGATATATCACGAGGCCTAAAAGAGGGTACATTATTCTGAAGCAGTCCCATGCATTTCAACGGGGACTGTTTTGGAGGTCGGGTGTCGGGAGCCAGCCCCGTACCTGCGGCTCCTGGGGGCTTTGCCGGGCCAGAGCCGCAGCTCCCACGTCGACATCGGTCTGTCGCGAGCGCTGAATGCACCGAGGAGGCAATAAAAAAGCTCAGTGATGTTTGCCAGGTGATGCAGCAGCTTTTCGCTTGACTCTCAGCCGTCTGGGGAAGGAAGGATCATCCTGCAGCTTGTGTGAGGCGTAGGAACGTGCCATGGTAACGCTGAGCAGCACCCTCCCTCCGCCGACGGTGTCTGGCTGCATATTGTCAGCTGCTGACTAGCAGGGAATCCTGGAAATCTTTCTTGGAGGGCCATATTCTGCCCGGCTGGCTGTTTTTTTTTTTTTCTTGGCTTGTGCATGAAAACAATGCCGAAATTCAGTTCTCCAAGTGCAAGAGGAATCGTTAATCAAAGGCGCACGGGAACGAGCTGTCTCGATGCGATGCTCTGGTTCTGGGGTTTGAAGTCAGTGACAGGGACGATCCAGCCGCTAATAAGTTTCGTGTGAAACTCCAGAGCTTTCAGCTACCAAGCAAATGTCTTACAAAGCTGCTCGAGGAAAGGACGCTGACTTCGGCAGTCCTTGAGTTGGTTTATTTGAAGCCCGAGAGTGATCAAGCAGCTGCTGAAGGCCGGCATTTGGCTCCCTGTTGCAGAAGAAAAATACTCAGGATTTTTTTATTTTTTTCTATTGCCTGTGCACTTTTATTTTATTTTTGGTAGTGTTACTGAACCAGAACCAACCATTTCTGCTTGCCTTTCTGGGGTAAGGCTGCATGAGAGCGAAGGAGAAGCTTCCAAAGGTCTTGATGCTTTTGATGCACATTTGAATTCAGGAGATGAGCGCTGGGAGGGAGAGTCTGGGCTCTGCACAGAGCACTGGAGGGGTGAAGCCCTTTCCCGTTCCTTGTATAATAAAAATAGAGCAAATGGTATTTTTTCAGTGTGCCAAACTTCTCCCCAGCCTTCCCTTGTTTTGCCTCCAAAAGAGGTTTTGGTTGCTGTGGCCAAGAGCAGGGGAAGGAGGAGAGGGGCTGCTGGGCTCAATGGCAGGTGCTCTGCAAGGTCCTGAGAGCTGGTCACATCCTTGCAGCTTTCTGTGTGTTGTTTGGGTTTGGGGTTTTTTTCCTCCCTAGTGTTTTGCTGTATTTTGAGTCTTTCAGTTTAAAACGTTAACAAAATTAAGCTCTATGCCTCCTTGCAAGGCAATTAAGTGGATATGGGGAAAGGTGGGAGAATTCCAGAGAAGCAATTTTTTGAATAATTGGTTTAATTTTTGATGTGAAACCAATGTCTAATTTTCAGGTGTACCGACCATTTGCATCCTGCTGTGGTGTCTCTACGTCTCTAGGGGATGCAGGCTCTCAGCTGGTTTGAAAAACCCTGTTTGAGCTGGCCAACCAAAATCAACATGTGACTCTTGATTTGAATTTTTTTTTTTTTTAATTTTTTCTACAGAGCTTTCATGAGGGAAAGCATCAGAATGAGCTCGTCAGTCTTAGACTTGAGCTCTTAGTACCATGCTCGCGTTTGTCCTGCATAATACAGCAAGTCTTTAGCATTGTAGCTCAGGAAACACAAGAAAATAGGATGGTTTAGCCATTTGGACGTTAAAATAAATCCCATGGCCATCACCCCAAATTTAACCTGTGCTCAGGAGACTCCAGACACAGGTGGGGCTCATGGCATCCCTCGGCTCTTTGTTCCTCTGATACCTGCAAGCAGCACGCTGGAGCGGCCGCCGGGCTGGAGGGGAAAGAGGAAGGGAAGCAATAGTTAAATTTGTTAGTAAGTGGTGTAATCTCACTCTACGTCCACATTCGCTTTTGTTTTTATACGATATTTTCACCTAAACGTTTGCCAGGTATTTAATGCATCTGCATTAAAACACCGTAACGGAGCTCATTGCCCTTGCCCCAAGGGCTTTGACTCGCAGCCCGGTTACCCGACCAAAAAATGTCTCAGTAACTTCTCTGAATTGCCTGCTCCTGCTGGCAGATCCAGATGTGACGGCCTTCTCCTGTGAGCCCGGGCTGTGTCCTGGTGTCACAGATTCACCCGCTTCCAAACCTGGCAATGGGTGTAATGAAGCTCCCTCGTGATTGCAGGCTTGCTGGTTTGGATAAATACTTTCCCCTCCCCTCTCAAACCATGTTAGTTACAGGGAATATTTTACGGAGGGAGAAAATACTGATATGTTTGTTGTGTACATTAATGTGTTTTGGGGTTTTTTGGTTGTTTTTAAATAATGGAGGTTGAGGGTTGTTTTTTTGTTGTTGTTGGGTTTTTTTTTTTTTCAAGGGAGCTCAAAGTGCTCGCACTCCCCTGAGATTCCAAGCAGAGTCATCCCAAAAGGGTTGTCCCAACGCATTCTTTGCTGCCCCAGCTTGGCCAGCCGGGGTGACTCAGGCAATCACCAGTGAGCATGACTTCGCGTTTAGGTCTCCTGTATCACGTTCCTCTGCTCCATACATTCCATGTTTGTGAAGGAACACTCCAGAAATTTTTGACAGTTAATTCTCCATGCCTTGATTTTTCCCATCTGTGAAATGGAGACATAAATATTAGCTGCTATTCCCAT
The DNA here is from genome assembly GCA_013398915.1 of Dromas ardeola. Lineage (NCBI taxonomy): Eukaryota > Metazoa > Chordata > Aves > Charadriiformes > Dromadidae > Dromas > Dromas ardeola. The sequence goes on along the minus strand of VYZM01009309.1, from coordinate 226,795 downwards.
CTCTTACTATAAATGGCTTTATAAAAAGTCCTAAGCATTTTTATTGTTGCAATACGTTTAAGCAAATCACAATGTATCTATCTCGTTCTTTTTTACATGGTGATGTTTAGATGCTTTTTTCGGTATTTGCTCTGCTTTTGATCAGGAAGAACTAGATTGTTTTCGTTGCTCTTCCCCCAGAATTCATGGTGGCCAGAACAGTCTCCAAAACTCCTTAAGACCGTGGCATGGCTTGGAATAAAACTAAGTAATGACAATGCTTGGTAAAGGGTGCACACCATTGCAGAGCGTGGGCTGGGGGATTTGCTTCCAGGATTACCCGACTGCAGCAGGAATGGAAACCCGTGTTAGTCCTGTCGAATGCTCTTCAGCCACATATACAAAGTCGGTGTACTGAAAAGATTAATTTTTCAAGCTGTACAGTGAGACCTTCTAGCAGTTCTGCTGGACATTTACAGCATTTGGGGTTTTTTTGGGTGCTTTTTGTTTACAGTTTACCTTCCAGGTGACTGCATTGGTCCTAGTGTTAGCACGTTCAAGAGGACAGCGAGGCTGCTCTGTCGGTAAAATGGCATTTGCACGCTCTGAACCTCGTTGGGAGTCCAAGGCCTGACTTTGATGAGTGTGAAGCATCCGGGGTTCACATCAATTTTAGTGCTGGGCACCGGCTCTAGCAATGACTCTGGGGTTCTCCACGGGCAGGGAATTGCGAGGCTTTGTCCTTTACCTGGAGGAAGGAGGCTCTTGCTCCTGTCAGCTCCATTGGCTTTTTGTAATGTGGTGGTGCAAATAGGAACAAGGGAAGTTTGGGGCTCTGCTCCCTTGGATCTGAAGGAAATCGTCTCAAGTAGAGACTGCAACCCGGCCTCAGCCCAAGAGTGCTGGGAAATGAACTCTGCTGAGTCAGCCTCCGGTAGGGCACGTTTAAAGAGCCATGATTTTATTTGCTGTTCTCATGTGTGTCCATTTTATGCCATATCTGACGGATTTTTGAAAGGTGCTGAGCTCTTCTAATTCCCGATGATGGCTCTGGAGGGTGGAGGTACTGATTGCTCTTACAAATAAGGCTGTGGATAACTCGGCTCTGACACTTTTTGCCCTCCCTCCCTCTTCCTTGCCCTCACAGAGAGCTTGTGTGTCATCACCGTAGGATTTACTGCCTTCAGCGTGAGGACCTTTGATGTGAGCAGGCTCTAGGAGAAGAGTTACGGCCGCACAGAAAAGCTGGCTTCTCACTTACGCCCTACTGCACGCCCTCCATGGGAAAAAGTTGGGTGTAAAACTGGCAAAACAGATCTAGATGATGTTATCGCTTTTTTTTTTATTAAGCTTGTGTTGACTCTTCAGCCTGTGTTGCGAGCAGGTGTATTTGGGCAGTACCAGTGTATCTTTTGGAGCGATGTAGGAGCAATACAGGATTTCCCTCTTAGATTGTTCCTCCCCTGGAACCAGCGTACCTAGTCTAGGGTAAGCAAATCACTCTGGCTTTGCCTTTTTTATTTTTTTTCCTACCTGTCCCCAAGGAAACAATAGAAATGCCATGCCTCCAGTGTGTGCCTACTGAGGGGAAAAAGGGATTTTTAAATAGTGATGAACTGTGGTTTTCCCTTAGTGCAGAAAGCCAACTGTTCATTAGCGAAATATATTAATAATTCTCTTATGAACCTGGTTGGTAAGTGAATCTGCCTTAATTCCTTTGTATCAACAAGAGCTGCAGGTATGTATGTCTTCATTACATTAAAAAAAAAAATAAAAAAGGAAGAAAGCAATGCTTGCAAATTGGTCTTTGTTTCCAAGGAAACAAACTTGACATGCTTGAGCTGTGCGAGATGCAAACACTGCTAGATTCAGCAGACTTGCCTCGGGATTATATGGTCTGAATATTATTTTTAAACTACCTCCAATTTAAAGGCAAGGGAGAGGACGAGAATAGAATTTGTCGGCAGGGTTTACCAATCGGCGCTTAATGAAAGCACTGTGCGGTATCTTAGAGTTGCCTAATGCGGTGGAGAGAGAATTGCGTCCTGCGCTGAAAACGGAGGTCGCTAACGATGGTCCCCGGAGAAGGGGCAGCCTGGGGATGCACGGCGACCGCAGGGCACCGCGCCTGGCCCTTCCTTCCGTGAGATCCTTCTGCGGAAATAGAGGTCTAAGCACCCGCTCTCTGTGCCAAAGCATTATGGTTTATCCTGGGTCACTTTACCAAACGTCTTGTGCTCTAAAAATATTTTAGTAGAACACAACTCGCCAGCGTTTGGTGCGAAAGGCCGCCTGGTGTTCAGAAGCCAGATGCGAACATTGTCCCAAATAAATTGCTAAAAAGCTGTAGCTTGATGTTGGGGACTGGGCTGGATTGATCAGGGAAGAGACGAGAGAACAACGTTATGAGTTGTTTGCGTAGTGCCTCTGACATGAATGCACTGTGGACTGATGAAAATCTTGGCTTTAACTTGGCTTATTGCATTGTACAGAAAGTCTCTTAGCGTTTTTGTGATTCCCTTGGAAGTTTGGTTCGGGAAAAGAAGCTGGGTTTTGGCATTTGTCTGTCACCCTGTTTCTTTGCTGAAATGCTGTGTTGATAAAGTAACTTGATATCTTTATTTATTTTAAATCTTCCTTTGAAGGGTCAAAACTTCAGCATTGCAGCAGACACCGTACATCCATGGCCGCACTATCAGCCATGCGTGCACGGGAAGCCAGCGTCGCTCGGCAGAGCGCGCACACAATTAACGGATTTGAACATCCAGAGGTTGTTTTTGGCTTGGGCCCAACATGAGGAATAGGGTATACATTAAAACTTTGCTGGGATTAAATAACCTATTTTTGGCCTGGCCTGCAAAGCTTTACTTCTGCAACAACTGTGTTTGCTTTCTGGAGTAGTTCTGGGAGCTGGTAGGGATCTGTAGGAGATCTGCAAAGGATATATAGGGAAACACAAGTTTTTAAGGAACAGTCAAGATCCGTGTGCAGATAATTCACAGTGTGCAGGGCTGTTGTCCTCCGGCAGTGAAAATGCCCACTGGACTTCAGCGTTGTGTGTCTTTGCATGTTTTGTTGTTTGGAAAACTGGAAAGGATAAAAAAAATAAAATCCTCTATTAATTCATCTTTGAAACGGTCTTACTGCATTGAGGAGACAAGGTAGCGATGGAGTGATTTCAGGGCTGACTAGTGAAAAACAAACCTCTCGTAAAATTCAGGTTCTTAGGAAAACATAGCATGAAATGTCTTGTACTGTAGTCTGTTCCCCCCCTTTCCATCCTGCTTTTTAACTTTCTTGCAAATGGAGTTAAAATAATCTTCAAGATGATAGAGGGTAGACTGGGGTGGGCTTAGCTTTAAGATGGATGGGAAGCACTATTTGCATTGCGAGGTAAAAGCCTCAGTTGAAGCCTGTTGGGGGGGGGGAAATAATATTAATGGCACTTCATGAAAATATTGTAATTTGTGGGAGGCCCAGAGTGAAAAATCTGCTGGTTTGAGTGTCACTGGGAAAGGCTCCTTTTTGCACAAGGCTTGCCTGAGACAGGATTTTCCTTGCTTTTGTTCTAAAACGAGATGCTCGCTGCCTAAAAACGCCTGCCATCCCCGCAGCGAGAGCTTCACCTCCTTGACAGAGGATGGGAACAGGAAGGTTGGCCGGATCGGGATGAATCCTGCACCTTTTTTTTTCTTTCTTTTTTTTTTTTTTTTTTCTTTTTTGCTAATGACACTTCCTTATGCTTACATTTCATTAAAGCTCTGAGATGGCTGAGGCTTGGCCGGTTCTGAGCATGCTCCGGGGTGGAGGCTGCACCCATGGAGCGCGATGGATTTGTGGCTGGAGGAGCGATAGATAGGCCTGGAGTCGGGAGCTGGACGGAGCCCGCGGCTCCCCGCGGACGGGACGGAGGTAGGACAAATCTGGCCGAGTCCTTCCCGTGCCCCCGGGGCTGGGGGAGCCGGGAGACCGGATGGAGTAAAAACTGTTGGAATCGATTCAAAAGCAGCAGAGTTAACCACTGACACGAGATGGCTTCAAACCGCTTCCTGCGGATCAGCGGGGAGGGGTTGTAAAATACTGACCTTTACCGACTGGCGGACCTATATAAAGAACGGACCTGTCTCATGTCAGGGTGGTGACATAAAGTGACAGCAGGCAGGGGCTGGCAGCGAGGGCTGCAGGGACTTGCTGGGTTGTGCCTTCATATTGGAAGGCATGTGATCGCGTCTCCGTCGTGGGCTGCGCGGCTCGGTGGCTAATTATTATTAATGGGAAGCCTTGCAGGGCGCAGACCTGCTCCGCAGTTTAAATCTAGATCCGTCTGTGATTGTGGGAGGGTGAAAGAATGTCAAACTCAAACTCCCTTTTTTTTTTTTTTGGGCTTATTTTGCATTCCAAGGATTGCAAACAAACCTTGCCACATCAGGCCCTCCAAACTGGCAAGGAGAGGAGGGAATTGAGCTATGTTTATTCCTTTGGCTGAGAGATTTTCTGTGCTTCTTGCAGGGGTTTAAGGTGTTGGCGAGTGGGTTGGGGGGAAGGAAGGGGACTCTGAGTTGTGCTACGTTGGGCTTTTGGATTTGGTCTGTCGTTGCCAGCTTTTTACAAGGAATGTGTAAGCACCAGCAGGTATGTGCTGCATGAGCCGATTGACTCCAGTTGTTGTACAAGCAAGCGGCATGGTAAAGTGCCAATAAAACATTTACATTGGCTCTCGCTGTTTGTATTAGTGAGGTGTAGGGACGATCTGACTTTGTGTGGAGCAGGGGGGGATGTCGGCCGCGAGCCTCAGCCCTCGCAGACCCTGTCTCCTACGGGAGGTGTGTTACGGGGTGTCCACGCTGGTTTGAGCCCGGCTGTAAGGAAAGGTAAGGCAAGAGGTTTGCTCTGCTTAGGGCACTGTGAAGACGTTGGTATTACAAAGTTATTGTGTTTTATTAACAGAAATCTCTGTGATCATGGTCTATCTTTAGCCTGCATGCAGTAAGATAGACCGGCTCTTTCTTGCTGCTCTTCATAACGAGTTCAGGGGGTGATCGGTAGAGAGCAAAACATAAATTTTTATTTTATTGCTCTGTCCCAGGTGACGGTCTCACCCAGTTGGGGTCAATCTGCATGATGAGTCACTTTATACCCTAAAGTAACTTGCCTGTTTATTGCCCGGTTCTGCATTTCTTGCGTACCCAACGCTTCCTCGGCGTTTTCTGAGCCCGTTTGCTACACCAGCCCTGCACTAAGCTGGTGACCATCCTGCTCACTGGTGCTGCTTTTATGGTCCCTGCATAAAAATCTGCTGGAGCCCCGGCTGGCTGGCCGTGCAGAACTTCTCTTCCTCTTTAATGGACGCTGGCTTGTTTATGGTTGGATGAATGCACAAGGAAAAGCGTTTCTGTAAAATAAACGGCATTGTGATTGATTGTCCACGGAAAGGAAAAAGGGTTTGATTTTCTTTGGCTCAGATGGGGGCTGCGTTTATGGCTTTTTCTCCTCGGGCGACACTGGCGTTGAGGTGATCTCAGCCCCAAGTTTTCATGTATGGTCTGGCTCCCTCGATGAGGAAATTTGACTTAAACAGCTTCAGATGCTGGAAAACCACTGGGGTGATAATTTCCTATTGTGCTTGTGTGAAAGGTGTAAGGTAGCCTTAAAGACCCACTGCCACCTTATGGCAGTTGCTGAAAAGCAGCCTCTTTGGAGCCAATTCTGTATACACATCATGCTTGCTTTATTTCTCCCCTCTTCTTAACTAGTGATATTTGCATGGAGGCAGGAGCTTTGTGTTTTTAAAGAGTTCATCTGCTCCTTCTGTTCCTTGCAAAAATTTTATAATGTCAGCGGAATTGCTTGTAGAGCCATCAACTGCGCTATTTCATAGGCGAGCTCATGATGTGGGGAGAGCTATAAAAGCATCGTGAAGCACTGCTTCTCCTCCAGTGAAGAACTTGCTTATTTTCACGTGAATGCCCTAATCCTTTAAAAAAAAAAAAGAAAAAAAAACCCCAAAAAATAGGTGTGAGGTCAAAGAACCAGGGACACATTGCGCACGTGAGGCTCGTCGGCAGGATCTACAGCAAAGCGTTGCAGCAGAAGCCAGAGGGAACGTGAGCAGCCATTTTTACAGCCGGTTTTGCTGGCAGAAGGCTACTAATAAGCAGGATGGCTTTGCGCTGCCACGGGGCCGGTCCCCACCCCATCTACCGTCCCCCAAATCAAACAATAAAATATTTGTCTGTGGAGTAAACGGTGAGTGTGGGGAAAGCGATGAGCTTGCAGTTACTGAGATGGGATATGCAAAGGATGCTGAATTTAGGACCCTTCTCGAGCTGTGTTTGTACAGTAGAAGCTGTTGATAGGCGATAGCTGAATGAAATGGTGCTTTTAGATTTCCAAAATAGAAGGAGCCGCGGTTACTATAAGTTAAAGCTGAAGGAGTTTATAATTGGGAACTGTTAGCAATACAGTATGTTCTAAATTACAGCTGTCTGGCCAATATGCTTCTAAATAAAGTCCTGGGATTGCCCTGTAAATGAAATACTCAACGCATATTCTTATCAAAACATAGCAACGTCTCCCAGAGAGCGTGCATCTCAACATCTGTCGCAACAGCATCTTTTTTCTTGTCTTTTTTTCCTTTTCCTTGGGGTGTGTGTGTGTGTGTGTGTGATGTACTCAATGCAGCGCCCCAGGAACACATTTCATGTTTTCTATTAACTAAAAGCAGTTTTCAACTTCGCTGGGGAGAAAGGGGGAGAGAGGGAGGGAGATGGCTTGGAAACTTTTTGGGGAAAAAAACCCAGGTTTTGAAAGGTGGAGTAAGCTGTGATTGCAGAAGCGTGCATTAATGACTGCCTGCTCCTTCAAGGCTGCTCCCTGAGCCTGGAAGTGGACATTTGGGCTCCCTCGGAGGATGCTGAGGACACTCGGTGTGTCCTGGGAATGGGCAATTCTGGTTAAGAAATATTGTAAGTAACGGCTGAGGAGAGAAGGAGGCATTTTAACGGCTTGTGGTGGAGCTGGGGAGCGGTTCTTAGCAGCGCAGAAGCAAATCAGGATTCCAGCAGAAACGCTCATCTCATATCGAAAGTCCCTTCAGCTTCTTGTGCTTTTGGGATCGCTTCTGAGGAGGCTGGGAAGGAGCTTCAGATTTGAGATTCCAGAGGGTCTGGAAGAAGAGGAGCCTGATGGAAATAAGGAAAAAACCCTGTATTTTGCAGAGCTAAATATTGTTCTTCCTATAGAAAGAAAAATCTCCCCTTGCCTCCCACTTCTGCTTCCTCTGCAAGGGAGCTGTGAAAATGCCATACGTAATGGTGTAATTAAGCAAAAGCCCTGAGGAACCCAGTGTCCTTTGTGAAGGGAGGTTGTTGTGCTGCTGCCTTCCTCCTGAAAATGTGAGCTTTCTGAAAGGGATATTTGAGCCTGGAATCGGAGAGCGGAGGCCAGAGAGCCCCAGAAGAAAAATACCTTGTAGTTTTACGGTCCCTGGTAGAAGATGTTTTGAAAAGGGGGGAGCTGTGCTGTCTCGGCTTGGTGGGGAAATTGCTGGGGAGTATTTGGGTTAAAAAAAGGGGAAACTTCATGGGACATGGGCTTGTTCTTATCCTACATAGTTAGAAAAACTGCATCCTACCTCTGCAAAACGGGGGAGAGATGGGGGCTCGGGACAGGAGGCACCACTCTGACGCAGCAGTGCCTGTGCCCTGGAAGCTGCTTTCTCCTTTCGGATGGTATAAATTTCAGGTCGTCTTAATCAACACACAAGCATCCCCCGCGAACGCGGTGCTGTGCAGAGATGCTGATACGATGCCCATCCATCGCTTTGCTCAAGTTGGTGGTTCAAAGCATCTGCAAATACCCTCAATCAGCTTCGCTTTTTATTATTTTAATTTTTTTTAACAGTGCTTAGTGCTTTCAAGGATGGCCGTGAGATGTGCAAAGCGTCTCTGGTAGCTTCTGCTCTCAGTGTCTATTTAACCTGAGCAGTAAAACCACGTCTCGTGTTGAGATGCAGTGGGGAGCGCTGCCCTTCTGGGTGCGCGGAAGGCCCAGGCTGCGGTGCGGTTCTCCCTCCTCATTTTCTCTCTGAAAGGGGATGCTGAGTGCGGTAGTTCATTGCCGCTGCCTTTGTTGACATCTTTGTTTCTGTTTCTGGGGTTTTAATGAAAGCTTGGTAATTTCATGCTGCAAGGAAGGGCAACACGTCAACTGTTTTAAAGCCATCTTTAGTTTGAACTGCAGTAATCTTTTGATGCGGTGGATAATACAACTTCTGACTACGTAGTCGGGTTTTGTTGCTTTTGTTTGGGGATTTTTCGAGTTTGTCTTAAATGACTTACCTCTACACCTCTCAGCGACTGATAGAAAGGCCAGGAAAACCTCATTTTGTGTATATTAAAACTTAAGATTTACATCAAACAACAACCCAGTGGGTGAAAGAGAGATCCTTGCTTTATACTGCCACCTCAGGTATTCCTTCCCTATGAATTTCAGTCATCTCTATTTAGCCTGGTGTGTTTTAACTGTTTAGTACTGAAACTTCTCCAGAGTGTGGAGAGAAAAACAACATCCTTGGAGCGGAGGCAGATCCGTAGCAGGCTCTTCTGCTTTAACTATTGCCGTTTTGCGAATGTACCCGGACACAGTGGTGAATTAGCTGCTTGGGCTGGAGAAAATGTGGCCGGTGGATGTTTCCAGGCTGCGGTAAAGCAATGGCGGGACACGCTCCTGCGACGCTCGGCAGAGGAGGGGACGGGGAGGGCAGAGCAGGCCATGGCCTCCTGCTCCCGCCGAAGGCCTGAGTTTGCACCCTGTTTGGTGCAAGGCGAACGAAATCCTTGGGCTCCTCAAAACCTCCCTATGAATTTCGATGACTTTTTTTCTTCCCCACAGCGCATGCTGCTCCCTGCCCCCACCCCCCCAGCCCACCATAACACATTACACTCAGCTCGTCTTCATATTATTTTTTTTTTATATAATTTCTTCTGTGCTCTGATTTTTTT
>VYZM01009309.1:176186-210750 GCA_013398915.1 Dromas ardeola | reverse complement strand
AAAGGGGTGAATGTAAAAAAAAAAAAAAAAAAAAAAAAAAAGACCCCGGTGAAGGTAGACATCTTAGCACATCAACCTCCGCTCCTTCCTGCTCTGCCTGGAGAGAGCTCTGGTCCATGATGTAACTCACTGGTCTCTTGGGCTTGGTAAGCTGCGGTATGTTGGAGTTTTGCTGTGCATGCATTGTCTTTGCCTATAAAACCTGTTTGGACCTTTGCGAAGGGCACCCGGATGGCTGATGAAAACGCCAAGGAGGAGGCTGAGAAAGCTCTTTCTGTGCTTCCCAGCTTTGCTCTTTTTCTCTTTTTTTTTGTGGGCTTTTTTTTTTTTTTTTTGTTTTAAAGGCACCACTGTAGTTTCTAGTCATCTGTTGGGAAATGCTGCAGAGCCTTTCCTTGGCCGGTCTGACCCGTCTTCCATCCCCTCCAAAGACTTCGCGGAGGAGAGGAAGCCTGTTTTCTTGTGAACAGAGGTGGAGAGGAAAAACTAAACCAGCACTAGCTCCTCTGCTTGGGTCCTCATGGCTTTTAGAACCCTTTCAAGGACTTAATCAGCCTTTCTTAAGATGCAGTAATTTTTCCTTCCTCTTGAAACCTAAAAAATTAAAGGGTTGGGGAGGGGGATAATGCTTCATTGCTGGCGGTGTGTACTCTTTATGGAGGCTCTCCGTCCACAGAAGGTTAATAATCAGTCTGGGGTCGGCGAGGGAATGGAGGCGAACGGCTGCGGGAAAGGGGGGAAGGAGGGGAAAAGAAAAGGAGGAAGAAAAAGAAATAATGGAGAGAGTGAGACTTTTATTGTGAAGCAGCCTGTGCTTGGCAGTTGGCTTTTGTTGGGACTGCTGCAAGAGCAGACATTTCTCGGCGGGGAGGGTGGGTATAGGGTTTCCCTGCCAATCGGGAGCCGAGGGATTGGGCATGGGGACTGGGAGCAGAAGGGGAAGTTTGCTCGGAAGCTGAGGGAGGGGAGGTGGGGGGGAAAAAAACCCAAACCAACAAACCCAACACACCACACACACACACAAAAAAAAATGGAGGTATTGACACTTGCGGTGAAGTTGCTGCGAAGTTGGCTGGGTGGAGCCGTGGGGCGGTGGGAATGACCGGGCTCCCCGGCTGGCGGTGGGTGCCCGGTGGGTGCCCCTCGGTGCTGCGTCTGCTGCATCTGCCGGGTGGTGATGGAGCACGGAGGGGAGAGCGCCGGCCTGGGGGGAAGAGGCTTCGAGCGCTTCCTGTAGCTTCCTTTTGATCCAAATGCTCCAAAACTCACAGTTGTGGGTTCGGGTTTTTTTTCGTTACTAATATATTTTCTACCTTGGTGCTGAGTTTTGTTTGTTTCAGAGCAAGGCGTGGAAGTTGTACAGCTGCCTCTGATGTGTCTCTGAGATAGGGACCAGGAGGGCCCCTCAGGTGCCACCTCGGTTTAGCCTTGCCTTGGCACCAAGCTTTTTTACTCTCTCAGGAAAAAAGCTGTGATTTCTCTCTGACCTCTCTTGGCGTTGGAAAATCTACTTGGAGAGCTTCTGCCGCTGGCCAGGACCTGGGGCAGCCCCAAGCTCCCGGTGATTGCAGCGAGGAGGGAGGGTGGTCGTTAAGTGCCGAGGTCTGATTGACTCCAGGGTTCCTGCCGTGGCTTTTCTTCAGCAGCAGCAACACCTCTGCGGAAGGGAAAGCGTGGAGGATTTGTGCAGTGGGGTTGCTGCTTTTAAAATAAAGAAAAACTGAGAATCAAATGGGTAAAAATGATCTGCTGGAAATCTGGGGCTTCCAGTATGAGTCAGTTTGATAGCAGGAATATCAAGACCTCCCCTTGTTGCAACAAAGGTTGGGAGAACAAGCTGGTCCCTGTTAGACTGAGGCTCTTTATCTGCTGCTGGTGTCTGTGGCGAGGGCCTGGGTGCCCCTTCCCATGGTGGGAGCCGTGGGGCTGCGCTTGAGCCCCTGCTCTCTGCAGTTCTCTTTGCATTAGTCTTGCGGCAGGGTAAGCCCGTGAGGAAAATGAAGTTATTCCCAGTTTACAAGAAGCCCAGGTAGAGGAGAGGTAGGGCTTACAAGCAGATGTTTGCAGGAAGGATATATATTATTAGCTTAGCAAATAAATGCATAAAAAAAGCTGATCAGTGCTCAAACTTTGGGCTGTGCTTTTATGATTGTTTCTTGATGGAAACTGTTGGCCAGTGTCTGCTGGGGCTATGTTCTGTTTCAGGCTGTCTGATCGGTTGGCTGAGCAGAGGTTTCAAATGCTTACGGCTTGCTTTTTGGTGTGTGTCTGAAAATCTGAAGGTGGTGCGCGTGGGACACAGGTTCCCTCTTGCTGAGAGCATCCAGACGTGGCCGTGTTTGGTGTTCGCTTGCGCTCGGGGGCAGGCAGCCACCCACAACCACCTTCCTCCTCCTCGCTAGAGGAGCAATCCTTGAAGGTGCCCTTATCTCCGTGCGGGCAGGAGGTGGAGGCTTTCCCAAGCACCCGGCGCCCAGCCAGCGTCCCTCGAGTTTTCTCCTTCCCATCGGCTGCGTCTTGCTTTGCAGGCGGTGGCATTTAGGTGCAGGGTGGGGTGGTCCTGCAGGTCCTGCAGGCAGCCCAGGAGCAGGGACCCCGTGCTGGATGAGCCCTCCCTGGTCCGCATAGGGCAAGGGGGCTGCTGAGATGGCAGGGAAGGAAGGAAGACCCCGCGCTGCAATACCTGGCATTGCAGCTGAGCTTACGCAGGAATAAAAATGAGAGGGTGGCTGGTAATAGCAATAGCAGCACCAAAGCTCATCTCTCCCGCTAGCTTCGGACAGAAACTGATGTGGGGAAGGGCGAGCTGCTGCTGGGAATGGTTTTGGAGCTGATACACCAGGCTTCGTGCGTGCGTCTTACCTCTTGTTTGCTTGCTTTATGGGAGATGGGCAGGTTGGCTTTTTTTCTTTCTTTATCACTCAGTGCGCTTGAAACCTTGCGATTTGCATGGCTGCAGGCGCCATCTGCTCCTGGTGCTGGCCTGCAGCGCTTGGTGTGACCTGGGCTTATTCTTCTCCTGCGTGGCAGGCAGCGAGGTGAACCCTTCACCCGGCGGAAGGCGGACATCGCTGCCTCCCCCACCACACAGCAGCCTTGCAAGGCAGTCGCCATCTTTACCTTTCAGACCAGCTCATCCCCTTAAACACAGAGCTGTGTCAAAGGACCCCTTCTCTTCCCTTTGTGTTCGGGGTTTTTTAATACCTTTTTCCTTTTGTTTTGGTAGCTTCTATTTTTTTGTGTGTCTTGCCACTTCGAAAAAAGAAAAGAGAAAGAGAAGGTATTAGGGCTGCAAACCTGATCTAGCAACGTGACTCCAGGCATGTGAAAGGCAGGAGACGAGCAGGTGTTCCCTTTTTACAAAAAAAATATTAAAAAAAAAAAAAAAAAGGAGGGGAAAAAAAGAAAAATTGCTTTCTATGGAATTAAAAATAGAGCTCATTAACTTTAATAAACACGGGTGTTATGAATGATGAGTTCGCTGTTGCTGACTGATGGTTTGCATTTTATAAGTTACATTTGAATGAACTACAAAAAAAACCCAAAACCACCAAAAGCATACTTGGGCTGCAAATGTTGGTAAATGATGTGTAATGAGAAGTCTGGTAGATCTGCCTCCCCCCACCCCAAACCGAAGAAGTTTGGGGGGAATAGGGTCACCTTCTTGAGATGTCTTTCATGACCATTTTAATCCACGCCTGTCCAGATGTACTCAGCTGGGTTTCCAAGCATGTTACACTTGGAAAAACTGGCTGCATCTTAACCGAAGATGTGTGAGGTCTCGGCCCTGGGCGCAGCTCGGAGCCCCTCCGCTTCTCCTGCGAGACGGGCAGGCAGCTGGGGCAAGCCGTGCTGGTTTTTATCTTTGACCTGTGCCTTGGTGGCAGTTTCCTGGCAGCATTATTTTGCAGAATGAGGTTTGCCCGTGATGTAAACAGGATGCGTCCATGATTGTCTCTTGTTTTAAATGGAACGTGTGTATGAACATTGAGATAAACCATGATTTTTTTTTTTTTTTCCCCCACCATCCCTTCTCTCCCCACCCCTAGCGAACAGTGCTGAGTAAGGGAGAGACAAGGAAAGACGCCTGCATGAAGACTGAGCTGCTGAAAGATATCACCAACAACAAAGAGGAAGGTGAGCACCTGCCTCGATTGAGGGCCAGACCTTGCTCATGAGGTCGGCATGTGATGGGAACAAAACTGGGGCCCTGGAGATGTGCTCTGTCCCCCGAGGGTCTCAGGTGTGCTCCCACAAAAAGAGTGGCTCCGTTCTCCTGTGTTTATTCTGAGCAGGGCTCTTCCCCAGAAGATGCAAATTTGCTTTTCAGTCCATCCATCGCCACCCACCTAAAGAACGATACCTAATTTTCACTTCTGCTTTGGTGTGGCTCTGAAGTGTAAAGGAGTTACTTTGAACCTCCTCTGTGTGCCTGGTTTTAACTGAACTCTGATCCCCGCCACGCGATGACCTAGCCCTTTTCCTCCCTCTATTAAAGTTAACTTTCTGTTTTCCTGTGAGTTTCTCTGTTGCTCCAGAACAGGCACCGATCGCTGCAGGATGGCTGGTGGGGTTAGACACTCCGCACCTCGTGCCCTTGTGGGATGCTTCGTGGCTTCTGCATTGTTTCTGCTTGGTTTTACTTTGCAGGATGCAGCGCACTTGTTAATTTGATGAAGTCTTTCCTGCGTGGTTGCCTGTGAGTTGCATGCACACAAATCTGAGGGCTTAATAAATGTGTCAGTGGGATTAGGGAAAAAAACCCAAACCACTACCCTTTATCTTCCCCCCTCTTCCCCCTTTTCTTTCCATGGCTTTATTATTCCTTGACTAGTTACTTCCCATAGTTCTGCAGGGATTGGGTGTATTTTTGTTCTTCTTTCTGTAATAGAGCATTAGAAAAGCACTGAACTGGCCCCATCAAAATACCTAATCTTAGCTAGAAACAAAATTTTGGACTTAATTCAGATGCATGTGAGTACAGCATTGCTTTTTCTTTCTCTTCTGTCCAGCATAATGTTTTGTCAAGCTGCTCTAGTTAGAAAGTAAAGCTCAGAACAGGCAAAATATTGAATGCTGCGTCAGATGTGGCCACGGTGCTTGCATATTAACTGGGAGCACGTGAGTGCAGCTGCTGATGCTGGTTGCGTGTGGACCTCTGGTCTGGGCAGACCAGAGATGAAGTCTGAGATGTCGGTGGGAGGTTGCGTTGCTGTGGGAGGAGACTCTCACTTTGATCCCTTGCCTTGCTTGGCTCAGGAGTTTAAAGCTAGTTTATTTAGCTCTTGGTTGATCTTAATAAGTGTCAAGAGTCTATGGAGGTACAAATCCAGAAGGAGGGTGGGAAGAGAGACATCTCTGCGCCTTGTGTGTCTCAACTGATTTTGACTTAAAGCAAATGCTTTATCAAAATGAAGCTGAGAACCGTCCCTGTGCAGTCTTGAGGCTTCATATTCCACCCACTTCAGCTTATTGTCCAGTTCTGTAACTGGGAAAAGAAAGGCCCTAAAATGTGAACTGTATAATCTCCATTCTTGTTCAGATTGTATCCTTCTCTTCCCAAGCATACCATGTGTGTAAAAGACAATGGTTTGCATGGTTGTTGTGCTATATGTGCTGCTGTTCTCTGACCTTTGTTACCCAGTTGTGATTGTCATAGGAGTTTGATTAGTTAATGTCCCTAAATTCTGTTAATAACAGTGTTTAGTGTTGGCAAAGATTTACATTTTTGAGTGTTGCGTGGACGTGAATCATTACAGCAGACTTGCAAGATGGTATGAAACAGTTTCCTGACTCGGGGATGGGTGGAAACGTATGGAGCTGGGATGCATGGACTGGAAAAGCACCCTGAAGCCTGAGGTTTCTCTCTTAACTTTACTTGAAGAGTCGTTTTCCTTTAGCGAGGGAGATGGGACCAGTACTGTTTAATATCTTCACCAACACATAGTGGGATTGAGCGCACCCTCAGCAAGTTTGCGGATGACACCAAGCTGAGTGGTGCGGTGACACACCTGAGGGAGGGGATGCCATCCAGAGGGACCTGGACAGGCCTGAGAAGTGGGCTTCTGTCAACCTCATGAGGTTCAACACGGCCAAGTGCGAGGGTCCTGCACCTGGTCTGGGGCAACCGCTGCTGTCAATACAGGCTGGGGATGAAGGGATGGAGAGCTGGAGAGCAGCCCTGCTGAGGACGACTTGGAGGTACCGGTGGGTGAAAAGCTGGCCATGAGCTGGCAATGTGCGCTGGCAGCCCAGAAACCCCCCGCACCCTGGGCTGCATCCCCAGCAGGGTGAGGGGGGGGATTCTGCCCCTCTGCTCTGGGGAGAACCCCCTGCAGTGCTGCCTCCAGCGCTGGGGCCTCACCACAGGATAGACACGGAGCTGTCGAAGCAGGGCCAGAGGCAGCCCCAGAGATGCTGGGAGGGCTGGAGCCCCTCTGCTGTGAGGACAGGCTGAGAGAGCTGGGGGTGTTCAGCCTGGAGAAGAGAAGGCTCCAGGGAGACCTTAGAGCCCCTTCCAGTCCCTAAAGGGGGCTTATAAAACAGATGAGGAGAGACTTTTTAGCAGGGCCTGTTGAGATAGGACAAGGGGTAATGACTTTAAACTAAAAGAGGGAAGACTGAGACTACGTAGAAGGAAGAAATTTTTTACGCTGAGGGTGGTGAGACACTGGCCCAGGTTGCCCAGGGAGGTGGCAGATGCCCCATCCCTGGCAACATTGCAGGTCAGGTTGGATGGGGCTCTGAGCAACCTGATCTAGTTAAGATGTCCCTGCAGGGGACAGGCAGGGGGTTGGACTAGATGGTCTTCAAAGGTCCCTTCCCACCCAAACCATTCTATGATGCATGGGAATAGGAATCTGCACAAGTCTGCTGGTGCTTCTGGGTTCTAGTTTAGGCTGAGCTGCCACGGCGAACTGGTCGTGTGTTTGATGGGAGCCACGGCCTGTAACGTAAGACAGTTACGTTCTGGATTTTGTTCCCTTTGGGAAAATCCCCTTGGCAGCTTATCTCTGAATATTGAACCTGGGATCTAAAACTTTCAGAGGCTTGAACTTGCGGGTCCAAAGACTGATTTAAAGGTGATGTTTAGGCTAAAGACTCAGTGTGAATTACTCTGTTTTCCCCTCCTTTCACCCCACCTTGACTCAGAAGGGTACCGATACAAGGGTCCCTGTCAGATCCCCATTCGAACCATGTTAGCATGTACCATAGCTCCGCTGCTGCTTCTCTGAATGGCCTGTTACGAGTTACACCTCTGTGTACAAACTTATGCATTCTTTGTGTCCAAGATGAGCCAGGAAATTCAGGTAGCTTGCAGCCTTGAATGAGATTTAGGGGGCTGTCCCCCAAGCAAGGCACACTGGCGTCGCTGCAGTAGTGCCTGAGACTGCTGTCTGGCCCCACCACTGAAGATCATCACGTTGGAAATCTCCATGCAGATCTCCTGTTGCGTGGAAGGCTCATATTCTTGTGGGTGCAATAGCTGAGCTGCCCTAGTTTATAATCTGCTGTTTTGAGGCAGTGCATCCCCGTTCTTTGTTGTCCTTTGTGTGCCAGCCTGTCATTTGTGACACCTCAGCAGGTTGGGACGCCCCAGGGGATGAGTTGTGGGGCTGGGGCAGGGAGCTGGGTGGGTGCTCTCAGGGAGCAACCTGGAGGTAGGGAGGTCCTTGGGTGGGCAGTCATCGTGTTTTGTTCTTTGTTCCTCAAGTGGAAGGCGTTGCCGAAATGCACTGTTGTTACAGGCCGGGCTGTCCTCTTCTGGCTCCGTCGTGGCACTGGTAAAGAGAAATAATTGAACTATAACATACATCTGTAGGAAAAAGATCTTTGCACGTTCCAGCAAGTGCTTTAATTTCCAGTTCTAGGGTTGAGTCCCAGCCTGTGTAAAGCCCCGTGTAAGTTGTTCACTAGACTCAGTGTCCCCTTCTGCGTAAAATTGCTCAATACAGATAGAAAAAAAGCTGTGGATCAGACTGTGTTTTGTTGTCCGTGGGGAAATGTTCCCGTTCAGTTTTACATGTGGGTGTGAGTTTAGGTCCATCTTTGCCTTTGACAGGGAGAGGAAAGGGGCAGGGAGATGGAAGAGAAGAGCGGAAAAAAGTTGCTCTCCTGTTTTATTAGGCCATATTGTCTTTACTCTGACTCAGAGAGAAACTAATTAAAAAGTGCTTTCTTTGTAAGAATTGCAAGTGATTTCAGTTCTTCTCCTAATGTACACAGCTCCTGACTCCGTGCTGCATCTCACTTGACCTTTCAAGGCAAACCACTCCTTTTCTGATTCCCCAGCCCCAGAGATGGAAAGTTCCACTAAGGCAGCAGCACGAAGGAGCAGGAAGGGGAGCTGGTGACGAAGTTCTCCATTAGCCGCGGCGTTCCTGAGACTTCATCCGAGGCAGCTGTTTTACAAGAGCAATGGTGCTGGAGCATAGTGCTGCGTACGAGACGTGCGCAGTCACTTATGCTCTCAAATAAACTTCACGCTGCTTTTAGAGAGTGTCAGGGTTTTGAATTCCTGGAGGGGCCTTTCTTCTCTATTTTTTTTGTTTCTTCCCCCCCCCCTCCTCTTATTGCAGATAGGAAGTTGCCACGAGTGAGGAAGGTGCTGCTTTCCACTGAGCAGCTGCAACCTTTGCGTTCCCAGGTGCAGAAATGGCTGCTTTAAAAGGAGAAAAAGAGCAATCTCCTCGCCTCGCCGTACTCGGCACTGGGCTCTCCTGCTGAGACTGACGGCCAGGAGACCAGACAGAGCAGCATGATGCTTAGGTATTTCAGACGTTCTCCCAGATGTGCGCCCAGGTGCTCCCCTTGTGCGAGAGCCCTGCTCCGGGGAGCTGCGCCCTGCGGCAGACAGGCTGCGGCAGCAGGAGAAACGTGCTTGGAGCCCGGCAGCCCTGGAGCAGGAGCATCCCTCGGTCATGGATGGGCTCGGGGCCTCGTGGCCAGCGCTGTAACACCGTGGACCTGATCCCACGGCAAAGAAATGAATTAATTTCACGCAGGCTGTTAAACTGCTTTGAGTGTCCGCTGGCATTCACAGGCAGCCCACCGGCGAGACGCTGAATCCCATTTACCCGACCTGTCTGATCTCCAGTATCGAGCATTGACAGCAGAAGTTGTTCTTGGTTTTTCTTTTCTCTTTTTTTCTTTTCCCGTTCTGACTTTCGGTGTATCTGATGGGAGATGGGAAGCGGTGAGCTGCGGCAGGGTGGCAGTGCTCCAGGGCACTGGGAGGAGTGGCACGTATGTTTTGGAAATACAGGGCCAGGCTCTTGGATGGACATTGCCTGCTTTCGTGGGTTTAAAAGGGTGGGGGGAAGACCATCGAGGACCATCCCCAGAGAGGAACTTTGGCCTGAAACACTTAATTCTCTTCATTTCTTGGCTTGAAAATGCTCCGCTTTTTTGGCTTGAGTGATAGAGGTGGTGCTTCCCTTTCCAATGGATACAGGGTCTCCAGCCACCAGCTCTCCCTGGTCTGTACGCTTTCAGCCCCCATCTCTCTGTCATCCTTTTTTTGTCAGCTGGGCTTCTCTCTGCTTTACAATTTCCTTTTTTTTTGACTTGGAGGAGGAAGAGGGGAGGCAACTGTTGTAACACAAGGATTATAAGCAGGTGCATTTCTTGCTTTTAAAAGTTTATCCAGCAGGACAGCTGGGTATCAAATAAATGAGTGGTATCTGTGGTGATTTATAGATGAGCTGCAAAGTGCTTAAGGTAAAACATCTGTGAAGTGTACGTATATATAAATATAAATGTATGTAGTACTTACTTGTACTGTGCTTCAGAATCATGAGCTTTTCATTTAAGCGCTGTCTTTGCTTGGTTCGGAGCTTGATGTTTGACTTGCAGCAGCTGAAGCTCGTGGCTCTGCTGATGGCACAGAGCTGCCCAGTGCTCTGTGCTGGGGCCACTGGGAATGCATGGAAAACACCGTGTGAGACGTGGGCACGGGAGTGTCTCGCCTCTACCGGTGCTCAGCACCAAGATGTTCAGAAAAATGTGTAAAAGTTCCAGATCAGATAATAGTGCATTCGCTTGTAGGATATTTTTTTTTTTTTTTTAAATTTTTTCGCCCTCAGACCTAGTGATGATTGAATTTTGGCCTGGAGCATAAGGGCTCATAACGCATGCATATTTTTCTTATTTTATCTCCCTGAGCAGTGAGATCTGAATTTAAAAAAAAAATATATATATATTTAAGACTTTCTTTTTTTTCAGAGCCTTCTCAAAGTAATAACAGAGTTTTGAGATGATCATCTGGCTGCCTGAATACGGAAAGTTTCTGGTGGCTACTTGTCCCCTTTGGTCTCCGCAGAGGCGATTCTGTTCCCCCTGGCTGTGGCCGGGCGGGCTGGCAGGGACCATAGCACATCTGTTGGACGGGCTCTGCCCACGGGCAGGTTTTGCCAGGCTGGACCAAGGTCCAGGACAGAACCAGAGCTAGGTCTGGCTCTGCTGGAAGGGCTAGAAACCCGACAGGCAAAGGCAGTGGAGAGGAACCAGCGTTTGCAGGAGTCTGGGCTGGGAGAGCAGAGGTGGGTTTCGTTTTGCCTGATTTAGGGGTTTTTTTTGAAGTTGTCATTCTAATTCTGAACTAGTCCAGCTCATTTCTGCTTACACGTGGCAGGCATGTCCAGGCGGTGATTAGTTTATCCAAAGATAGATGTCTAAAGTCACACTCTGCTTTTTGAGCTGTCATCGTCTTTCTGTTGGTGGCAGTGGTGGCTTTGGGGCACCCTGGAGTAAGAGATGTCTTTTAGACACCTAAAATGAGATGAAGCGTCCTCAACCTGTCTGACTGAGCTTCTCCCCTCCTTCCCTAAAATCCTGTTCTCTTCATGGCAATTTTAATTCACTTTTGAATGACAGTGTTTGATATCGAGACTGAAACTTCTGCGGGGGTCTGCTTGAGCCTGGGGAGGGGTGGGAGGGCTGGGAACTCTTCCTTGCTCTCAATGACTTGTTGATTCAGAGAAGCGATTTAAATCGATTACTGCTTATTCTATGCAATGTGGAGTCGCAGGGATAATGTATCTGCATAATTTTCTGAGTCTTAAATTCCTTGTGTTACTAAAACGTAGCCAGCTCCTAGAAGATACACCTTTACTGAAGTTTCTTTCAACTTGGTATCAACTTCAGATACTTACCTGGGATAACAAACGCCATAATAGAAAATAAATCTCTTGGGTAAGTTACTCGTCGTACACGATACTGGATTTTAAATTAACAGCAAATGCTTGGATTAGGATGCAGGCAGCGTTGCGGTCAACGTGACAAGCTTTTACTGCTGTATGTGGCATAGGGGATGCTCTGAAAGGGAGCTCTGAAAGGGGTAAGGGAGCTCTGAAAGTAGTAGGATGCTTCTAGTAAATGAGGTTACACTTCCACGGACATAGGCTATATCTTTCTACCTTTCTCTTTTTTTTTAATTAAAGAATGGTTGTAGATTAGACAACAGTGAGGGACTTGGGCGGGAAAGTAAATACAGAGGAAACATAGTTTTGCTCTACTTAGAAGGAATGAATACTGTCAAGTTGTAAAGTTTTAGAGAAGTACTGATTTTAGGTTTTTATTCGCTTGCACGTACAGTGCACAAGAGCAGAAAGGCTGTTGAAATGCATTTTCAAGAAGAGAACTCATTGCCATAAAGTGTATTTGAAATCAAGATTTTAGCAGGTTTGCAGCGAAACTTTTTTTTTTTTTTTAAATAATGGAAAAGGGAAAATGAAAAGGTCATGTCAGGAACAAGTGTTTCTTTCCCTGTCTGGTGGTGTTGAAGAACTTCACGAGGCTGTTTTCTTCAGTATTTCTCCATTGTGAGGTTCCTGCTGTCTCTAGTTTTTGTTCCCATCCCCATCTACAGGCCGTATTTCAGCAAAAGTGTAAGTATATATTGAGTTATGTCTGTTCAGCAATGTTTGTAAGTGTGCACTTAGTGTAGCTGAGACTTGTTGAAGGCGGCCAGACTTACTGACGTGTCCTGTTACACAAGGATGGAACACCAAGTCGGAGGCGGAGCATCATGGCAAGTGGAGCAGTAGCTTAGCCTGGGATGGCAACTCTTCTTTTCCGGTTACCAGACCAGGTATTTCGGTTGTGAAAACCAGACGAGCTTACTTGGGTTACCACATCTAACTGAGCAATGTCGCTCCCGACATAAACTAGTTCTTTGTGGGCGTCTCTTTAGTTCGATGTTCAGGTCAGACCCTTGAGTGACGAGCTCCTGCAGTCGGTGGGTTGGCCGTGGCGCTTCTTGCGGGAGCCCTGTGCTGCAGAGGAGCTCAGTTTGTAGAAAAAAGTGCTGTTCTAAAGCATTTATGAATTTGGTTTAGTGCTGCCAGAAAAGGGATCAGGAGGATGGAGATGATCTCTCCCCAGAGAAGCCCGTCCCCGCAGCTCAGGACAGCATTGCTGTGGTGTCTCAGATCCATCGGAGGCAGGAGAGGGGAGGTAGTGTCTCTTCCCGTTCAGTCCTTGGCCTCTGCTGACTCTTGCCAGCCAGCAAGCCTTGTGATGCCAGTTGCCATAACAGCTTTTGTCGTGTGGGTGTGTCTCCATTCGGCACCAAATTGTGACACTGAGTGGTGGCAGCTCTGATGGTTGGGGCTGGAGCTGGAAGCTGTAGGACCTTGCTTTGCCCTGCAACGTGTGCAGTTGTTGACGGCAGGGCAGGGTGGGTGCATAATCCTGTTAAATCAAAACCATACCCCTGATGACTGCTGTCAAGTTCTGTGCAACTTCTGGGACTATGAAATTTCATCTCTTTGTTTTGTCAAATCTCCAGTCGTACAGATTTGGAAGTCTGGTGCCTGTTTATAGGGGATTAATGGCACTTCCACACTCAATCAGATTGCATTTTGCACACTTAATAAGAGTGTGTGAGGGGGGGGAAGACTGTATGTGGGATTTTAATTTTAGTCTCATGGATTTTTCATAAAGTCCATGACGCTTTCGGGAGTAACGCAGTTATTCTTTCCCCTAGGGCAGTGCTCTAATTTACCTTGTTTTGGTTGCCTTCATGGCAGGTAGAGCAATTCTTGCCCTCTGCTTATTCAGTTTATCTAATAGTCGGGCACTGAAGTTATTTGACTGTTCCGCTGGGAGTGTGCAGTATTTAAATCAACAAATATTGAAGGCTTCATTCGGCCAGGTGCCTAGTGCTGAGCTCTAGAAACCGCCATCTGTGGTTAGGGAGCTCATTTTTTGTTTTCTTCTGGCACTGACTTTGCTGAAATAATGGCTTAAGTGGCCACAGCATGGTCTTTTAAAGACACTAAATGCAGAAAGAGAAACAAGGATTGAAAGAATAAGGGCAGAGCTGTTGGCTCTCTCTGCCCAAGACTTTTCTAGTAGTTAAGTAACAGTGAAAAAACTAGCACTTTATCGTCTCCCAGAGTTGTTGCTATTCAAAACAAAGCCTTGTGCGTCTTATCAGAGCTTTCAGTACACAGAAGGTGGTCTGGGTGGCGTGAGAGGGCAGCAGATGGAGGTGATAACTTAGAATCGTGCTTGGAGAGCCACTCAGTTACTGCATTCTGGAGGTGGGGGTTCTGCCTCTGCCCCCCTGCGTGCGCTCCAGCAAGCACCGGTGAGCTCTTTTTGGGGGTTTTGGAGCTCTTTGGAGGCTCTGAGCCAGCAGAGTCCGTGTGGGAGGCAATCGCAGGCTGAGCTGCCTGAGTTTTGGGGGGAACGGACCACTTAGTGCAGATGTCGCGTCAGGAAAAATGACCAGAGTCGAACCCCAGGGAAGAATTACCACTCGGCATCGGGGTTTGAGGGCACTTTCCAGTAAGATGCTTAGTGCCCAACACCTGTGGCTTTCAGTTGGAAATAAGGAGCAGGACTAGGACTGTCCCCCTTGCAATTTATGGGTAGGACTAGGCTGGACCAGGTCCCACCTGGGCAGAGCCCTGGCCAACCTGGTTGGAATTCAGTGTTGACCACACCTGAAGCCAGAGGCTGGATTCTAAGCCAGAGGTTGGATGTTTGAAGTGTATTGGCCAGTTCTAAGATGGCTTTCATTTTGATGCTGGAAATGTTTGTCTTTGTATCTCAGATGAGCACAAAAACCCAGGAAGTTTGGGGAATAACACGGCTGTTTTAGGTATTGGAATGCATTGCTTGTAGAGTCTAGATCTGCAAGCGCTGTTTGTGCAGAAATATGTGTGAAAATCTTTTATATCAGCCCAATGGTAAGGAGATAGACTGAATGAATACATTAAAAAGGGATAGAAAGAAGTGGGTGGGTGAGCCCTCAAATAGTTGTTGAGAGATATTTTTTTTTATTTTTTTTTTTTTTCCAAAAAAGGGAAAGGGAATTTGGTGCTTTTTGGGAAGAGCTCTTCGGGTGAGCTGTGCAGCGCTGCTGAGGTTGGCACTGAGCTGCCTGTGCCTGGGGGCATGCGGAAAGCCCTGCAGAGCTCAGCTTTGAACAATCAGCCCAGGTATATTGGACTTGACATCCTGGGATCCAGGATCTTGGTGGTTCTTCACGCTTTGCCAGGTCAGCAGAGACATTCAGAATATTATTTTCCTTGAGTGCTTGGGCTTCAAAAGCAGTATGAAATGAGACCAGCGTGCTGGTCTGGCTTGCAGAGTTTTCCTCCACTTTGACTCTGCGCTCTTCTGCATACTGTAGGCAAAAATTGCTTTGATTCGAGCTGGTTGTAAATCAGTCCTACCTGCTTTGACAGCCCGCTTGGACAAAGCTTTTGCTGGTACTTGTGATGCGTTTCATAACTGTCTGGCCTCTGGAAGGGAAACAGTACAAGGAATCCCTAACAGCAGGTTGATTTAATCATTTTACTGAACGTGCCAGTGAATTGTTATCACTCCTGGTTGCCTGGGGAGTTGCTAGTTTGTCACGTCGGAAACCTTTCTGCAAGTACATGGCGCTCATACTTGGATTTTTTTCAGCTCAGGTCTGATGCTCAGCTCTGATGGGGCAAATTCATTGATGGGGGGAGCATGGAAATGTTTGGAAGGGAGAGGAAAAAAAACTTTTTACATACACACCCCTGTTTTATCTGTGCGTGAGCTTTTAGTCAGTCTGCAAAAATGTCGCTGCATTTGAATCATGTAATTATTTTGGTCGAAAATTGCATTTAACGTGCTTCACCCCGTGTTTACTCCGGCTGTTGCCTCTGCAATGACACCATGAATCCTGCTCCTGTGCTGCTTCATTCCAGTGAAGGAACCAGTCTGCACTGGATGACACTTCCAGGAGAGCCGTGATTGCCAGGGAGTTACTTCTTGTGATGTCTCTTGTCGCAGCAAAGCCCTGATGTCGACATTTGGCTGCTGAGCTGCGTCTGTGCCACAAAAGCTCACCCGTGCAGCCCCACCAGCAAGCTTTCTTGTGTCAGTCTGGCACTGTGAAGGGCTTTGCCAGAGATCTAAGTGCAAGATTGGGCAGTGTTTTGTTTGACGTGCGAGGTGTTGACATATGGTCCAATAAATGCAGTTATTGGAAAAGCTAAAGGTAATATTTACCTTGAAAAATCTATAGTTGGGAATAAATGGTCACATCTGCAGCTAAGGCAAGTGAGAATGAGTGCGCTGCTTTCAACTGAGCCACCCACCCCAGTTTGCACCATCTGAGGATGTGGGCAAGCCGGTCAGGTAGGTGAGTGAGCAGCCTAAATGGGTGTCTATTTATACAGCAAGCAGTGTTCTAGGGGAGAGGTTTGCTCTTTATTAGCCACTAAGTAGCTGTACCCTCTCTTTGGAGTTTTGCTACCACTTGTGACCCTTTTCTTTCTCCTCTCTTCCTCCTTATCCTTCCTCTTTCTCCAGGGTTTAATGCCATGGCTGCAGATGAAAGTGCTACGGAAAAGCAAGCGGGGGAACCAAAAATGGCAGTAGACGGTGAAACCAACGGTTCCTGTGAGCACAGCGAAGCTGGTAGCCACCCAAACCCAGCTAAAAACACTCAGGACAATACGAAAGTGAGCCAGCAGGACTCTAGTACTAAATTAAATAGGATAGCAGAAAATGGCATTTCTGAACGAGATGGCGAGACTGGGAAGCAAAACCATATGAAAGCTAATGACTTCACACAGACTTCTGTAACAGGGAGCAATGGATATATTCTAACCAAGCAGATGGCACAGGAGCAACCTCTAAGGACTACCAGCACCTTTGCTTCTCTCACCGGCCATGCTGCAAAAACCCTTCCAGGAGGAGCAAGCAAAGGGAGAACTGTGGGCTCCTTTTCTCAGATGCAAGCCACGATGCCAGCCAAGCTCGGGGAGGGCAGTAAGGACATGGATGCTAAAAGAGCCACCGCTGCTAACGCTGAAGTCAAGGTCCACAGAGCACGGAAGACAATGCCTAAACCCACCCCTAGCCTGGTAATGTATATGCCCAGCAGTCGGTGCTTCTGCTGCGATTGCTCTAGGCTTTCTTTGAACGCGTGAAAGGGATACCTTGCTGCATGGGAACATGCCTGATTTGGAGGTGTCCCACTGAGTGGATTGATTTTTATTTTTTTTTTAATACATTTATTTATTTTTATTTTTTCTCTTCCTACAGAGAGACAGAGGTGTTAAAATAGAATCACGTGGCCACCATCAGCTCTCTTCCCCAATGTGTTTCTAAATATATAATTGATCAATTACCTTCTCCAACAGATCTATGCGAGACACTAAATGGCCTTTCTCTCTTGGCTGTATTGCTCATCAGCCGTCTGCTGAAATCCAGAGCTGCTTGTGAAACAAATTAGATTTCTTCTAAGTTCGACCCAAAGGAAATTAAGCATAGCATGTTAACTTGAGGCTTCTCCTAAGCTTGGAAGCTGTCAAGAAGCTGATATGTTAGGCAACTTGATTGCATTGTCGTACCATTATGGTAGTAAACCAGATGATGTTTTCACTCTCTCTCTCTGTATGTTGCCTGCAGTAATGCGACTTGTTCAGAAATCTTCGCTCCAGAATCCTTAGGGGTGGGTGGATTTACCATCACTTAATAAAATAGAGCTCTGTGGTGTTTTTAGAGGCAAAAGGAGATGCGAAGTCATCTGGTGTGTTCATGTTATAGTGGAGTGGGCAGAAATGGGCCTTTCTTTGTCATTAGCCAAGTTTGGTTCTTTTGGTTATTTTTTTAGGTTCTTTTGCCAAAGGTAGGGAAATAGATACTGGAAGAGGCAGATTTCTGCTATAAGCACTTGGTCTTCAGCCCTGTGATGCTTTCTATTTAGCTACAATGAGCTAGATCCTCACATTGTGCTGTGTCTAATGATGGAGAGAGACTGGGCCTTTAGGTGTCCTGCACCGAGGTCAAGGAAAGGATTGCAAGTGTGAGTGACACCCAGAGATAAATGGGAAGCTGCTGCAGCTTTGTAAAGGTTGGTGCCACAGGTTGCTGTTAGCGACCAGCGTATTACGGACCAGAAAATGCAAAAAAGTGATCCTCAGATGTCACCCACCTGTTGCAGCACAGCAATAATATGATGTGAAAGTCCCAAAGCTGTGAATCGCTGTGGTCTGGAGCAGGGGAAGGGAGGGAAAAAAAAAAAAACAACCTAAAAAAAGATGGGTGGCAGCTAGCCAGCCCCAGATGGGGAGAGGTGCCCTTGGCTGCGACACCACCTGTGCCTCCGGAAGCAGGTGGGAGTCCAAAGAGCACATTAAGATTAGAATCCTTGTGGGCACCCAGCCCCAATAGTGGGGCAGAAACCACGCCTGCCATGATTTCCCGACCCTTCTCCTAAACCACCGATTTCCCCTCTGCCTTCCCCTGATTGCATTTGAATTCTCTCGCAGCCCTGCTGGGATTTTTGGCTAGGAGGCGGGAGAAGCCCAGATGCAATACACGCAGCCTGATGAAAATCTCGCATGAGGCTGTCTCTTGCCCAAACAAGGCTTTTTGCAACCGAAACTGCCTCACAGCTCTCCTCCAGCAGCCTCCTGTGCACTTAAATGAGGCCGAGCAAACCCCCAGACCCTTGTGGAATTTGACAGGAAGAGATCCCTTGGGGCTGAGCAATTGAACGAGGCGATTCCCTTCTAAAAGACAACGGCGAGGTTAGGAGGGAGTGTTTGCCTCATTCATGTTTTATAATACATCAAAAGAATATTTTTACGCAATCCCTTTGGGCTTCAAGGTTTGTCTCTAGAAAGCTGCGTGCAGCGTTTGGGAATGCTTGCAGGGCTGCGGACACGAGTTGCTGTGATGGTGCTGTTGATCGTTATTTGCTCACACGGTAACAGCGGCTCCAGAAACAGAAGCCTGCAGTAGGTGTTGGGCTACTCGAGAAAGTGCGTAGCCTGACCTTGGCACCTCTGGCCGTTTCCCTCAGGCTTAAAATAGAGAAAAAACAAAATTCACAAGATGGTAAGAAGAGGCCGTTCCCATGTTCTCTCTGCTCAAGCCCCTGCATCTGAATGCGAACCCAAGATCTGATCTCATTTCTGCAAGACAATAAAACATCTGTTTTGTTCAGCCTTCCTGATAATTACTACCTAATTTTTCCCCATTGTCTTTCAAATTTACAGGCTATTTTCTTTTGAGTAGCGGAGGCCTTGCTAGTTGTCATTTTTCTGTCCTGCTTATTTCTTTGGTGAGCTGTGTATAAGAGGCTCATCAGCACAGCCTTGCAGTAACATTTCATGCACCAGCCTCTACGTTCACACCTTTTCCCCTTCAAAACCACGGTGATAGCAGGTACTGGATTCCAGGAAATAAATTGTGGAAATACACACAGCCGTTGACGTTACAGGACACACTAGTTTTCTTTGCTAATATTTTTTTAGACCATTGTTGTTTTTCTGGGTAGACTGTTCTTGCAGACCTGTGCTGCCTGGGAGAAGGAGGGGAGGAAGGTATTTCGTTGCCTGCAAAGTGTAAACATTTGTTCCTCCCGGCTCCTGCAGAAACCCACTGGGGCCAAAAAATTATTTTCTGTAATCCAATAGCCGTCAGGGGACCCTGGTAGCCTTTTTCTGCGCGTGTGGCTTGTTCGTTGAAAGGAAGAAAATAATTTTCTCACAAATTTAACCAGCTTTTTCTCTGTTTAGGAGTTGCTTCCTGAATTGGGATCGAAGCTGAATCTGAAACAGGTGACAATTTTAATTGATGTTGTTGCATGTTAAGGTGGTTTTCGCACAGAGGCTCAGAAGAGTTGTTGACAGCGTCGTTTCTGCTCCCCTTCTGAGTAGTGCAGTAACACAGGCACTGCACCTGGAAGGAAAGAATCTTTCTTTCCTTCCTAATCTATTTACAACCCTATTGAGAACCCAAAAGTTTCCAGGGCCAGGCAACAAACAGACTGAAAAGCAAGTGTGTGTGTGTGTCCTGTGCTTGAAGGAGGCCCTTCCTCCTCGGAAACTGCTGTTTCTGAGCTTAACGTCACTAAGATGTGTCTGGAAGGGATAAAGGATGATAAAGGTAGTGAAAGCATCCCGCAGTTATCTCTTGAGGTAGGAGAAGCAGATGGCTGAATTGGGAATCCCAAGTTATGTTTCCGTTGGTGACTCGGTGACCATGAGGCTGTAGTTTGAGGTGTGTGTCTCTGGTGGTATTCTTTTTATGCCGTGCAGAGGACCGGGGCAGGGGAACTGAACTGTCAGAAGAAATAGTGCAGAAATCTGTGAGAATTAGTATCTCAGCCTGCTTCACAGTGTGAGCCCAAAACGTAGGGTACCAATATTAACAGAGGGAGACAAAGCCTGGGCAGGAAGGAGCTTGGAGCAGGAGATGCTTTGCTTGTGTTGGTGTTTCTACCAATATTCATCAAACTATACCTTTAAGCAGCGTTGCCACTAAATATCTCATCCCAGGACTGGTAAGCTGCTTTCTTTCTGTGTGCACACAGGTATTGCTGTAAAGTGTTCTTTTCCGTGTCGGTGCCCAGCAGCGCAGCGGCGGTGTGCTGACGTGGTCTGTGGCTTGCTCTGCAGGAGCTCCTGGCCTAAGAACGTCCCAGGTTCATCTCTCAGGGCTAGGCAGGTGGCACTTGGTGGTTTGCAAAGCATCTGGGGTTGCTCAGCAGGCTCAGACCATCCAATATGCAGAAAACTCAAAACAAAGGGTAGGTCCTAATGCGGATGGTGATGGGGATATTGTTTCCTTGGGCTGGGGGGGAAATAAATAGGAGTAGAGGGCATAGTGAAGTAGAGCTCTCCATCTGATTGCAAGTGCTGCTCTCAGCTTGGCTGAACCTAGAAGGTGCACCCATGGAGGACCCTCTCCAGAGCGGTACCCAGGTGTGCAGGCGGACTGGGAATGTGAAGTCCATGTGTGCGAGCTTGGCCACAGTTAAATATCCCCTATGGGAAATGTCTTTCAGGAGTGATGAGGCCATAGGCTGCCACTGGGCTTCTTACGTGGAAGGTGTGCTTTAGAGGGAGGTAGAAAGTGAATGTATATTGTGCAGTACTTTTAATTTCATATTTAACTGGTGGTGCTCGTGCTGCTGACAGGGCTGCGCCCGCTGAAGGCGGCTGCCCCAGCAGCCGACCACAGCCTGCAGAAATAACCCTCCCAGCTCCCCAGCAGGACCTGTTTCTGTCTGGAGGCTTGCTATGGGAACTGGTCTGAGCTTCCCTGCTCTGACTGGCGTGTGACGCTCCCTCCCGTCGAGCTGCGGGGTCTGGGAGGGGACCGGGATAGGGTGTGGGGTCAGCGTCCACACCTCTGGGGGATGCTGGTTTGAAACCCACTAAGTGCGGGTTTGTAGCCTGATTTAGCACAGTCTGCCTGACAGCCTGAACCCCTATGATTTTATGCGGATACCTGACCACACACAAATCAGTGCAATTGTAATCAGGAATCGCTCTTCTAAATGGGCATATGTTAATCTGCAGATAAAAGGGCGTCAAGAGGTGGATCAGCCTTGTGGCTTGGCTGATCTAGTTTAAGACTAAAGCCCTGCAGGTTTCCTTTTGTTGCTCCAAGGTAAGGCTTAGGCAGGGGTCAGGATCCCCCGGCACCTGCGATGAAATTGGGTAGTGAAAACTGTAATTCTGCAGCAGTGAAGGAAAGGGAGAGTAGCACCACTGCAGCTCCTACAGGCACTCTCATCTGCTTGTGATAAATTTTTTATAGCAGCCTGATATTTCTTGCTTAAATATCATTCACCAGTTGTTAGAGGCAGATACCCCTGGGAGCTGCTGCTTTGTGCTGTTCAAAGGCAGCGCCTTGCTACAAATCTCGTTACCCCTCCGCATCCAGCTGATGGATGGAGAGAAGAGGGTTCCTCCGTGACAGCTGCCGTGTTGCCCGGTGGCAGTGGCGGTTAGTTTAGTCCTCCTGGTTCGTTGGCTTTGGTTTTAAGCTCGTACTGTGCCAGAGATGAAAGTCCTTAAAAAAAAAAAAGAAACAAGACAGCTCGTGTGTCTGAGCTGGAGATGGTGTCAGGTCTCGAGAGCGATCGGCACTCCTCCTGCGGAGCTCTTCGAAGCTGCCCTGCTCCAAAGCGGGATCTGCAGGACCTTTCCCAGCGTCCCTGCACCAGCACACGGGTGGAGTTCTGGTCTGGTTTCTCTTTGGTTGTTGCTAGCGTGCTTGCTTTGGTAACAAAAGACCTCTTAATTGCCGGGCTGTGGGAAGAATGCCTTGTGCGGTCTGTCGAACCGATGCAGGGTTTAATTAGTAGGGTTTGTTTGTTCTGTATTTTTGCTTTTGGGAGAAAAAAAAAATATATATATATATTCTGTCTTTTGCCATTTTCAGTAACTTCTCCCTGCTGCTGTAGGGGACTTCTGTGCCAATAATAGAAACATGGTCGATCCCATTAAAATGTAGAAAGCACTTGAGTTTAATTTTTATAAACACAGAAAATACTGTGTTCTTGTCCCAGTCTAAGCAGTTTTTTGACTATTTCTCTCACAATGGTGTTGGATAGAATTGTGGTCCCCACAAGCATCTCTGGAAACGTTGGCCTGAGCCTTGGAATAGCGGTCTTCAGCTTCTTGACTGGTCCTTGCAATGCCCACCATGAAATAGTGACTTTACAGCTGATACCAGGTGAGAAGCTGCAAGCAATGAAGACATTAGTGATGCAGTTTCTTTCTCTATCATTTTTGGTCCCTCCTTTGCTGCCAGTGGCCCACATGCGTGGTGGTTAGGACAACATGTGAACACAGGGAGCGCAAACATCCAGGAGTGGCTTTTGCACTGGGTTCTCCTCACCATAGTTCTCTAAAACTGTAGATGAAAATTACGCTTGACTGCTGAATATAAGTATAATTGGGGAAAGAAGAAAAAAGCACAGTTGTTTTGGACAGGGATAACACACAGCAACGGTGTTTATTTAGGGTCAGGAATAGTTGTTCTGGCCTCTAATTTTGCTGTTTGCAGTGGAGTCCACGTAGGTGTTATGTGAAAGCACCTCTGCTCTCTTAAATGTTTGTTGGTTTAACTGAAGGAGGATGATCCTCATCCGATTTCTGAGCATAGGAGCCTGCTTAGTTAAAAAATACGGGTGACTCAAAGTGTGTGTACCCTCGTTAGTGTTCTCAGCAGATCAGTCCAAGCCCAACAGATCACTGCACGCTGTGTGTCGCTTTCCTGCTGTGGTTGCTTCTGCCCCAGTGTTGCCAGTCTGGCATTTTCCACCTTTAGCAGAAGGACTCTGAGTCTTCAGGAAACGAAGCAGGACTGTGTTAGGATTTGTCACAGCAAGTTGGATGAGTAGATGTTGAGTGAGCAGCTCCGTTAGGTTCGTTGAAGCATCTGCTGTTTGCAGCCCCCTTTGTTTGTGCTTTGCTAGCACGAGTGTCCTCTGCTGGGAGGAGGTAAGAAGCCAGGAAGCAGGAGTTTGCTTGGATGGATACTGTTTTCTAGATACCTGCTTGGTGCTGTGCCTTGTGCTCAGAACAGGGAGGGCAGGAGGAACCCATCCATCACAAAACTGGCTTGTATTAGAAATAGTGTGACCAGCAGAAGCAGGGAGGTGATTGTCCCCCTGTACTCAGCACTGGTGAGGCCACACCTTGAGTGTTGTGTCCAGTTTTGGGCACCCCAACACAAGAGAGATATCGAGGTGCTGGAGCGAGTGCAGAGGAGGGCAACGAAGCTGGTGAAGGGCCTGGAGAATCAATCTTAAGAAGAGCGATTGAGGGAGCTGGGACTGTTTAGTTTGAGGAAGAGGAGGCTGAGGGGAGAACTCATCACTCTCTGCAACTACTTGAAAGGACATTGTAGAGAGGTCGGTGCTGGTCTCTTCTCACAGGTAATTAGCGATAGAACAAGAGGGAACGGCTTCAAGCTGCAACAGGGTGGGTTTAGACTGGGCATTAGGAAAAAATTCTTCCCCGAAGGAGTGGTCAGACCCTGGAATAGGCTGCCCAGGGAGGTGGTGGAGTCCCCATCCCTGAATGTGTTTAAGAGTCGTTTAGATGTGGTGCTGGGGGATATGGTGTAGGGGAGAACTTTGTAGAGTGGGGCTGATGGTTGGACTCGATGATCCCAAGGGGCTTTTCCAACCTGAGTGATTCTATGATTCTAAGGTGGCACATGACAGGAGCATTAATTGCTATCAGATGTGCCAGTGTAGCCCACAGAGGTGGCTTCGAGCTGGCTCCTACCAACCCCGGCCTGGGGCATGGGGTGGCAGGGCTGAAGGTAGCTGCTCTGCCTGTTCTGTAGGAGAAACCTTCATCTGTCGTTTTCCTTGGACACCCTTTTCCCTAACAGGAAACTCGCTGGAGCTAAATGGATGTGCATTTAGCATTTTGAGAAGTCCTCTGGTGGTGCTGGGAGCTTGCAGGTACATCTGTGCTTTGGATTTAAATGGAGCGCTGTAATTTTTAGTTTCCGTTTTGCTGTGATGGGAGTCTGGTGTGCCCCAAAATGGTCTAGCACCCACTCGTCCCACTCCCAAATATGCAGTTCCTCTTTTGCCTTTGCCCCTTTTATTTGAACCTGCCCACTCGCCTCCGCTGAGGTGTGTCACGTGCCAGTTGTGACCTGGGCAGCGCAGGATGCAGAATATGGGTGGGAGGAAGGGCTCGGGTATGCCCGAACCAGCTCTTGGCCAGTGTGATGGGATTTGAAGGAAGAAGAAATTTCCCGTCAGACCGATGTGCTAGATTAGCAAAGCCTCTTTTCTGGGAGTGTTTAAATTTGGAGCAGACAGAGCAATAAAAGCTCCGTGTAGGAGACCAGGATGGGCCGTACCTACAGGCTGGAGTTAAGGAACTGGCAGAATTCAGAGACATTAGGAATGGGAAAAGAATAGTTTCATCCACTTGCCGAAAGAGTAAAATTTAATAAGAACAGCAAAGATGTAACTTGTTTATCTAGCTAAGAATGAAGACGGATGGTGAGAAAACTGGGCGTAAGTGCTTTCAAATCTTTGCTGATCCTTTTTATTACAATCCTTAGATTTAGTATTTTTTATATATATATACACACATGTATGAGAGAGATGTATCTTTTACTGCTGGTTTGCTCAGCTTCCCGTGCCATCAGGCTTCCTGAGAGATCTGGTCACCTCTCTGCGGGAATTCTTGTTCTTTAGCATTGCTATATATGCCTCCAAGTAATAATCCAGATCTCACAAGGCTTAATTTGATTTAAAAAACTATTTTACCGGAATTGCCATGAAAAAGTCACATTTAACAGTTGTCATGCAGCCCTACTGAAGATTTTTAATTTATTTCCATATTGTAATTACAGGGGGAGAGAAAAACCCCAAGCTAATACCATACTACTTTTTCATTTCAAATTTGATTATGTTCTTCGAGACAGCCTGGCATGGTCTGAATGTGAATTCTTGATGTTTGGGAGTAACAGCACGTTTTATCAGAGACCGATTGCAAGAACCCGCACTTAAAGGACAAAAAGTACAGCCCTCATGTACACTTGTTGAAGGCAGGTCTTTGTCCGACCTGCCTCTCCCAAGCTCATTTTTCTAATTTTGAGTTAAAAATGGAAAGAAATGGATGTTCTGAGGGACTTGGGAATTCTCAGAATAATCTCGTAGCCAAGAGTTACTGTTAACCTTTCGATCTATAAACTAGGGACTTTTAAGAGGTATAAATAGTATTGTGGGGACTATTATTGGCATGCTGTGCCCAGCACTCCTGACGTACATTTTTTAAGGGGTAGAACAACTGGGAGCAGTCTCAGGAGTGATCCAGTGTCCAGAAAATGATCCTATGCACACTTAATTTGCTCATTCTATTAAACTTATTGAAGAAAAATAAAAAAAAAAAAAAAAAAAAAGAAAAAGTTGATCATAGTCCATAAGTATCTACTTGGAGTGAGAGTTTCTGATGATACAGGGCTTTTTAATTTAGTTGAAAAAGCATAATGCATTTAATTATTTGACAGTGAGAGCAATTAAGCGTTGGAACAACATATCAAAGGATATGGTAGATTTGTCATCTTTGAAATCGTTAATCCAAGACTAGATGCCTTTTAAGAAAAGCTGCGGCAATTCAGCCATAAGTTATGGGCTTGATGCAGGAATCATTGGCAATTTGGTGGCCTTTTTATGCAGGTCATTTTTGATTATCATTAGAGCTTTTCTGCCTGTGACCAAGTCCTCGCTTTCTGCCAGCAGTGGGCACATGGCAGAGCCGTAATTAGGAGAATCAGTCGCTTCCCGGTTTGTTCACAAGGTCACATCACTTGAAAGCAGTGTCTAAGAGTGCCTATCTGAACTGGGTCTTTAAAGAGTGTTTTTATTGCTTGCTGCTTTTTATTCCTTCCTTTCTTCTGCTTGGATTCCTCTTTCTGTTTTGGTATTTCAGCTGTTGCTTCAGGAGTCCCATAAGAAGTGTTTTCCTGCAAGTGGAGCAGCACTAAAGCATTGCCACCGTAGAGTCTGTAATCTGCTAACTGTGCTCTTGGTTTTCTGGAGCATCCCTGCCAAACCTGCCTCCTACTTGGCAGCTGAGTGGACAGATGTATGGAGAAGCGTGGATGCAGCTAGGTTAAATACATGAGAGGGCAAATCCGGTGTAAAATGTCAAATCAGAGTGGCAGCATTTACCTCGTGCTCTGTTAATACAGTGGTTGCTGCAGGAGGTGCAGTGCTGGGGGACGTGGAGCTGTGGGAACACTGCTGAATGCGACTTTTAAGTGAGTTCCAGTTTGGATCAAAGCAGGTGCGAGCTGTCTCGGAGCCTGGGAGCCTGGCTCCAGCGACGGGGAGTGCAATAGTGGCCACAAAACTCTCTTGGTTTTCAGTGGGAGGTTGTAGCCTGCCCTGCATTTGGGGTTGCAGCAGCCAGATGGGGAGAACCTGCGCTGGCTGGTTTACAGTAGGCTTGGGCAGGTCTTTGCTGTGGCAGTGGCAGCACTGTAGGGGAACCTGCAGTGTCAGGCAAGTACCTTCTTTGCCTGTGTTTTGGTGTGTGCTGCGCTAGGGGCGGGAGCCTTCACGAAGACCTGGTTGTGCCAAATGCTGTCTGAAAGGCAGGATCCCTTTCCGTTGCTGCCTGGTCTTCCGAATCGTCTCTGCAACACCCTTCTTGTGCATGCTTTGCGTGACAGCCACGCTCGAGGCGTGTTTCAGGGAATAGGTGTATTTGCTGGGTTTTTCGTCTTTCCAGAGTCAACCAAATGCCTGTGTAAATAGCGTCTGATCCTTTTCATTATCTGCCATTGCTCAGGATCTGCCGTCCCTGCCTCTGTGAGGTAGCCTTTCCCCTTCAAAGGCAACGGCCTTCCACAAGTGCAGGAGCAGCAGGCTGGGGCTGTCCTGCAGTCTTTAGGCAAAGTAACGCTCTGTGCTAGAGGAGGGGCTGTGGGCTTTTGCTTTGAATGTGTGGTCCTATGCAGCCGATGGTGACTATGCTTGAGAGAAAGGAATCAAGTTTATTCTCTTACTTTTTATCTTTTTTTTTCCTTTTGAATACAAAGGCTCAATGTAACTGCATTTTGTTTTCCAGCATGCAAGTAAAGACCCCAAAGATGGGAGGGACAGCAGAGATCAAAAAGAATCCAAGGAGGAAGGCAACAAAAACATCCTGGAGTTTGGGAAGCCGTTGCCATTGCCCTCTCTCCCGGGCCTTCACCAGTCACTACCTCAGAACCAGAGCTATGTGGCCACCACGAAGTCGCAGACGGGTAAAAAGGGCAGAGTTAAAATTCCTAATGGCACCCACCTCCCAGATGTGTGTGTATGTGGGTGAGTGGGAGATGAGGCAGGTTGACGAGGACTGAAACCTCAGTTCCCACTGAATCTCCTTCGGGGATTCCGTTCCTGCTGGCATCAGCAGTGCTGCTGCTGTAGACCTTGTTTGACAGATGCCGTTTCATGTAGCCACTTCTCTGCAAGCGTGATGCTTGTGTCCTCCAGACTGCCTTCTGGTCACCTGTGGATAGTGTAGAGGGTATGTTCTTGCAGACCCCCGTTAAAGGAGCTTCCCAAGTGAAGTCCACCGGTTTTCTGCTCTGCAGGGCGCAGGTCTGTCCCAGGCAGTGTGGGCAGGTAGGCGTGTTCCGTCAGGCACCGCCACACCGCGGATCACTCTTCTGCTAAGACTTGTTATCAGGGAAAACACTTTAATCCCATCTTCCTATGTGATATTCTGAAGATGTTTCTGTCAATTGTGAGGGACTTTGTATATCACCATAAACTACATCCTTGTAAATGAATTTAATTGGGTTAATAGATTTTTGGAGAGGTCTCTTCGTAGAATTTTTGGTAAAATTTCATCGTAGTGGGAGATGAAGAAACGCTTTCAAGGAAGAAGCTGTACAGCTGCAAATGATAATACTGATGCTGAAGCTGGCTGTTCTCTGCTGTACGCTATTCTTAAAAGAGCCTGCACTAAGCATCCTTCTGATGTGAATTCACCAAAGACAGCATCAGGCAGTGAGGTGTGATGACTGATTTGATGAGAAGGCCAGGAGGGAGACTTAACAAATTAAGACCCAATCAAAGTAGTGAAAGGAATCAAACAAACTTCCATAGTAGGTGTGAAATGAGGTTAAATGGCAAATGGCTCTTTATTTAAGGTACCTTTTCCCTGTGTGTTCTTCAGTTATTGTAGGATTGGTTTCATTGTAAGTTGGTATTATTGGCCTTCCAGTATCTATTTGAGCAAGTTGGTTTCTATTCAGCCTCCTGCAGTATCAGCAGTACAGCCAAACGTGGGCTAATTTAAGGATTTGATATTATATATGGTGATGCAGGGGCCAGAAGGAACATGGAGAGGATACTCAGAATTTGGGTGGGTTTGCAGCACTGGCAGAAAGCTCTTTGTGTGTTTGCAGGTATGTGTGTGTGGTCTTTTTGTTGACTTGTAAATAAATTAGTTGGAGCGGGAAGCCTTTTTCTGAGATCGTGCCCTCAAATGTGGCTTCCCCCAGTACAGCCTCTGCTCTCTATCCCTTCTTTTCAATCCCGAGAAAACTCTGCGTTTCTTTTGCTTCTCTTTTCCAGCTGCTGCAGTATCTCGGAAGAAAAAACGGAGAATGGGAACCTATAGCCTGGTTCCCAAGAAAAAGACCAAAGTGTTAAAACAGAGAACAATGATTGAGATGTTTAAGAGCATAACTCATTCCTCTGCGGGTGCCAAGGTGAGGGGAGCACTGAGCCCACCGGACATGTTTGTTGCGTACACATCCCTTGCCCTGACACACCAACCCCATGTACAGGCACAGGAACGTGCTGGCCGGTTACCATCAGCACCTTCCATTCTGAGTCTGCATCTTCTCTCTGGTGACAGCATCCTGCCTGTAGCTCTTTGAGGGTGGCTGTTCAGATACAAACTCTTAAACAAACATTTTCCAGTAAACGTTCCCCTTCTGTCCCATGAGTCCTGTGGAATTGGAGAGATTTCAGGCATACCCCATGTGGTAACCTTTTTCTTTCAGAGTCCTCAAGGTCACTGTCTAGTGTTGCTGCTTGAGGCTGTACAGCAAAACAACTGATTATTTTAAAAAGTTTTAACAGGGACTCCCTTCTAGTCAAATTCTGCTAATTCTGCTTTTGCTGCAATGCATGCCCTGAAGTTTTCATCTTTGAATTCAAGGAAAACTGTGCCAGGCTTTCATGGAATGGAGTGAAAATCCCTCTGTCTGATTTATCTTCCCTTTCCATTCCCTGGAAGTCTTTTTGCAGAGTTGATACGCCACGGTGGAGCTGCCCTTCCATGTTTGAATTAGACTGCAGGGCTCTGAAGGCTCCTGCCCAGCAGCCCTCCTCCCCTTGGTGCCTGGTACAACCATGAGTCTCGAATGACTCGTTGTGGCCCCTCGTTCCCCAGGTCAACAGGGTTCGGTGACACATCGCAGGCTCTCAGGCTGGCTTTGCTGGCAGCATTGAAGAGCTGTGGAGGGACACGTAGCCAGCCCCTGGCAGGTTTAAGGCTTCTAGCACAGCGGCCGTTGGGGATGGATTCAGCTGCTCTATCCTATGAATTGATGTTGTCTTTGTGGCCTGTGTGGTTGGATGACTTCCAGAGTGAAAAGGACCTGGGTGATGCCAGCCCTCACGTGAATGGGGAAAGCATAGATGTAGACTCTGAAGAGGAAGACTCTGATGAGTTGGAAGAGGAGGATGATCATGGAGCAGAACAGGCAGCTGTGTTTCCTGCAGATGATAACAGGACCTCTAAAGACAGCGCATCTGATGCAGACAACACCAGAAAGGTATTCACATGCCCTGTGCAGGACTTGAAGGAACAGGATGGGATGCTGCTCGTATGCAAGGGGTAGCAGTGGCATGAGTTGAGGCAATTTCTAGTTTTTCTTAGCCTGCGAGATGGCAGAAAGCACAACAGTGGAAGTGAGGCTTTTTGATAACCTTTTCCTGCTCCCCATTGCACCCGTGAGAGTCTCCCCATCTTCCCCCCAGCTTCAGCCTTGCTAAGTAAGTCTGTGGTCCACTTTACATGCAGAACCCCCACCCCATTTAGTTATGGGATTCACTGAACCTGTAAGAGATGTCTTCCTAATCTTGCTTGTAACAGGTTTGTTAAGCACTAAAATTGGCTTAGATCATTTTTTCCCCAAATTATGATACGTAGTGCAGACATGAGGCTGTTCTTGGATGATCACGGAAGTTAAGATTTGCTTGGAAAACTTCCTTCTGGGTTTGATTTATGCTTTTTTTTCCCTGTACCATCCCTATGGATGTACTATGATGTGCATTAAGAGTCTTGGAGTTCTTGTCCTGGAGAGGAAATTCTGTTAGTGCATGTGCAGGCTGGTGCTGGGCACAGCAGGATGATGGGGGGATGCCCTGCTGGGTGCGGGGCACAGCAGGGTGATAGGGGGATGCTCTGCTGGGTGGGGGACACAGCAGGGTGATGGGTGGATGCCCTCTTTTGGCAGACCTGACCTGACTGACTCTTTCTGTTCTTGGGCAAATGGTGGCTGCAGATTGATGATGTCGAGTCTGAGGAGGAACAGGAGTCTGGAGAGTCTGTGGAGGAGGAGGAAGATGGAGATGAGTCTGACTTGGTAAGCCTGGCTGCTAAATGCGTCTTTCAGCCTTTTGTCCTGTTGATAATAATTTCCCCTTTGCGCTGCTGCCAGAAAGGGAGAGAGCGAGAGCGAGCGGCGTAGTTTCAGGTCTCTTTGACAAAACTCACTCTCTGAAACCACCCACACACAGAGTATTGTTTTCCACAAGTTGCTTAACCCTGATCTGTGATACAATTAATTGCTTTCTGCTGCTAATTAATGGGCTTTTGTTTGTTGTTTTCAACAAGGTGTTGACTGCTTTTAATCATTTGAATGTTGGTAGAAATATTTAAGGGTGATTAAGTTCTTTAGATGCAGACTTGGAGTGGTAGGAGCCAACAATGTTTTCTTGACAACCTGAAGCTCAGCGTGCCTTTTTGGAGCCAAGGTGGAGTTGTTCACAAATCCAGTGGCCCAGTCTGCAGCCTAAATTCACATTGATTTGACTTGCAACCTCCCAGTACCAGATGAGCCAGCAGCTCTTATCAGGGAGACATACAAAGAGCACACAGACAGACAGACACTGCCCCTAGGAGGGTGTCTGTATAGCGCTAGGGCAAGACTTCTGCCAGCTATTGGTGATTTTTAGGTGGCTGGTGAAGAGAACCTAGTTTTTATTTAAATTGTTGTTCATTGATTGTTCCCCACCCTCCACTTTACTTTAAAATTTTACTCCCTTTCCACAGCACCTCAAGTTGAGGAGCCAGCATTTAAGGCACCCCAACTCTTCAGTCACCTTGAGAAAATTCTTGGCTTAATTTTCTTGATGTTTTGAGCTGAAGGTAGAAATGACTATACCAAGTGATTCATTGAAGCTCCTAAGGGTCATGTTCCTTGTGCTCTGACACAACAGGAGCCAGAGAGGACCAAGCAGCAGGGGCTGTGTAGCATCCCCCTTCCTTTGGGTAGCTGAGGCCGGTCTGTAGCGTTGGCTCAAACCAAGGGTTGAGCTTGCAGACAAGACCAAACTCCCAAGTCATATCTCCACGTCCTAGACGTGGCTTTTGCTCTGCTCGTATCTGGTGAGTCAGTCTGTTCCCCAGACAGGGACTGGCTCAAACGCAAACCTCTCCCCCACAAGTGGTGTGATGCAATTGGTGTGAGCCACGTGGCGGGGCACAACTGGGCCCACGCTCGGGGACGGTTATCAGGGGCAGTGTAGACACGCCGTAGAGCTGCCCCGGAGAGCCACGGCTCAGCCCCACCTTTGCCCGGCTTCGCTCACTGTGATAAGAGGGCATGGTGCAGCATCGGCTTCCTCTCAAGGTAGGCCATGAAGGTAGGGCCTCATCCAGCCACTGTTAATGGTAGCAGAAGGTTTTTCATAGGCGTCAGTGGGAGACGGATAAGCATCAGGAGCTGGCAGTTTCAGTTCGAACATGAATTTTATGATTGATGCATTGAAGACTGCCTGACAGGGATGGGGTGCCCAATTCCCTGTTCCGATGTTAACTTTGAAAACCCACCCCAGGCAGCTGTATTTTTTAAACCAAAACCCAAACCCGGCTTAGATTCATATATGCGTCTGACTATTTGCTGCATGACTAGTCTGTGCTGATGCGATACCCTCTGCCTTGCTCAGGGAGGGGGCTGGTCTGCTGCTGTAGAGTTCAGTTCCCCTGGGTCCATCCCAACCCTGTGAGGTGGCTCGTTAGGTGCAAGGCAGATTTTTATTGGCAATTTCTAGCACCACTGTGGAGCAATGTGAATATTTTAGTTTGAGAAAAACACCATCTTTCTGGGGAGAAGCTAAAAGCGTGCGTGTGCCTGCATTGCTGCGCGAGGTGCTCAGCTACTACTGCGATGAGTGTGGTGTAAGAGCCTACATGGAAGAGAAAGTGAAGCATGCACTATTGAAATGACAGGAAATACACCCACACGTGTGCTTGTGTTTCCTTTTCCGTGCTATAAAGACAACTTAGCACCACTTGATTTCAAACCCCCAGTCCTTAAGGCCTTTTTGCACAACTCAAGCTGTGAGAAGGCTCTCTCGCACGGGCGCAAAGGACTGCTGGGACGCTGATACCGACATGCCTTACATGCACGTGGCCTCTCTGGTTATTCAGAGCTCGGAGTCCAGCATCAAGAAGAAGCTGCTGAAGAGGAAAGGAAAGACGGACAGTCCGTGGCTGAAACCCACCCGCAAGAGGAGACGGAGGAATAAAAAGAAACAAGCCAGTGTGCTAGGTAACTAATTGTGTTTTGTTCCTTAACTGCACAGAAATTAATCTTCTAGGTGGAGGGGTGAGGGCCTGAGGCCCATGGGGCAGAGGCTGTCTGCACAGCTCACGCTTCCTTTACAAGGATGATAAACCAGGGTGTGAACTTGCATCTCACTGGCAGTAACTGGTGGTGTGCGCACTAAAAGCGGGATAAACATGAGGTGGCTTTATGCCTGGCATGCTGGAGGAACACTTTTTTATTATGAACTCCCTTTATTTTGGAGTATCCAAGAAAGACCTCATGGAATCATGTCCATGTGGAGTGTGGTTAGATGCAGAAGGGAAAGGAAGAACCATCCCAGAGGGATGCTCAGTTGCTTTTGTACGGATGTTTGTCCAGCTGAATGGAATGTGCAGGTTGTCTTTGCTTACGTTGAATGCACCACAACGTTTATAATGAGCTACTTCTGGGCCGTCTCATGGTGGGGATGTCGTTCAGGTGGTCGTTCTTGTTTGACCTGAGTTACCCAGCACTCAAAAGAAGGTTTCATTGGCCTTTGTCTTCTGAAAGCTGTGGGGTGGGGAGAGCCAGGAGTACAGGCTGGGTGTGATACTTCTTCAGGAAAGGTAACAACATGGGTAAAAAAAAGTGGATAGTCTCTGAAGTGAAGCTGTGTCTTCAGCTTTGTTAATAAGGTTTCACACATCCGCCGCCATCAAAGGGTTTATTCATCTGTGTTTGCTAATTCTTTGCAAACAGGTCATATTTTTTAATCAGCAGATTTGTGGCTGCTTCTGAGCTAAATGAGCATGTTTCAGCCTCTGGTCGGTGCCTGGGGTTTGTCAGTCATCTGGCTTGCTCCTCTTCCTCCCAAGGCGGCCCCTTTCACAAGAAGAAGTGAGGGCCATCGATCCCTTTCAGAGCAAATAGCTAATTCTTAATTTCCAATGCAGACTGGTTTTCCACCCCTTCAATAACGGTGATAGCCAGTCCTTCAGGCTAACGCAAGTCTCTTGGCCAAGCCCGAGTGGGAGAAGCAAGCCAGGAGAGAAAGCGAAGCCAAGGGAGTGTGAAGAGATTGACAATTCCCACGAAGGCTCCGAGGGGTCCCCATGCAGTCTCTTCCCAGTGAGGGATCCCCCATGCAGTCTCTTCCCAGTGAGGGATCCCCCACGCAGTCTTTTCCCAGCAGCAGCTTTGTTAGAGCCAGAACTTGGGTTTTATGTTTTTCCCCTCCCATTAAGCTGAATGTCCCCTGTCCCATCCTCATCATGACACCCTTGGTGAGCCATCTCTCTCTGCCTGGCCGGAGTGTACCTGGAGCCCTTTGCAGCAGGTCGGAGACAGGAGGATGCGCTGAGCCCTGGATTCATCCCTTCCTTGTGCCATTTAAGCTTCTGCTGCCGATGCCGTACGGCAGCAGGCAGATGTGCCTTTCAGAGGCAGAACTTGCTCTTTTATTAAGTTGTTACCTACCTAAGTGGAAAATCCGTCTGATCAGACAGGGGAGGAAACAAGAGATCAATCGTGCCATATATGCCCAGATGTTGCATTTTCATAATTCTATGTGCATCTGTAGTCATGGCCTCGGAGGAGCCTGCGTACAGCCTGCTGGCTTAAGTATGGCCCTTACACCCGCACGTCCTTGCACGCAATTTATTTATTTTATTATGATGATTTTTTTTTAGCTGTGTGAATATGCGTGTGTTTCCATCTAGGTGCCGAAGCCTATAAACCGTCACTGGGAGGCCGAGAGGGCCCCGGCCAGGAGAACAGCATGGAGTACATGGAGGTGTCCCTGGATTCCCTGGATCTGCGGGTGAAGGGGCTCCTCTCCCCGCCGGCGGGAGGTGAGCGGGGGCGGCCGGGACGAGCCCCGCCGGGGATGGGGATGGGGAAGGGATCGTGGATGGGGACGGGGACGGGATCGTGGATGGGGACGGGGACAGGGCCGGGACCGGGCCGGGGCTTTGTTCGCCGGGCGCAGGCGGGGCGGCGGCGGGGGCCAGGCTGCCCCCT
The DNA here is from genome assembly GCA_013398915.1 of Dromas ardeola. Taxonomy (NCBI): domain Eukaryota; kingdom Metazoa; phylum Chordata; class Aves; order Charadriiformes; family Dromadidae; genus Dromas; species Dromas ardeola. The sequence continues at coordinate 176,193 of VYZM01009309.1, read as the reverse complement.
GGCGGCG
>VYZM01009309.1:141827-176153 GCA_013398915.1 Dromas ardeola | reverse complement strand
GACGGGAATGGGAATGGATGGGGCTGGGGACGGGAATGGGCATAGGAATGGGGATGGAATGGGGCGGTGGATGGGGACAGGGTGCCCAGCTCAGGTGGTGCAGGGTGGCTGGGGAAGACGCCCAGCCCTCCTGTCCCACTCCGCAGCACCCCTCTGTTCCTTGAAGGATGCTAATTTAGTGTCTCCCCAGTGCCTCCCCTCAAGATCCTCTTGTCCCTCCTCTTCCCGGGGCTGAACAAGCGGCTGTTCCTGCGTGCTTGCCCCCGGCCATTGTTCCCAGTGCAGAACTTGCCTCCGATCCAGCCCCTCCTGGCTGATCTGGATCCATCAGTCTGTCCCCCATCGCTCTTTCGCTTTCAAAAGTTGTCTGGCTTTTTGATAGAGGCACATCAAAGAGCAGGTGGGAGTGTTTGCCACCAAGGGAGGGTCAGGATGGGCAAAGGATGCTTTCACCGGAGCCTCCGGATGTCAAAAAGATTATGAAAGTGACAGCTGGGAAGGCGAGGAATGAGCTTTGTGATTTGTGGTCCTAGAAAAAGCTCTTAAACCCTTAAGATCTTGACAGGATTTTACATGAAAACTGCAAGGACTTTCCCTCTGCTTGTATGTCTTGAAGGACCCCATCCTTTTCTAGGCTTGGTCTTGCAACTTGTTGGCTAAAGGAAACTCCTTGCAAGATGAAAGGGGCTTGTGCTCATCTGGTGGGGTCACAGCCATGGGCAGGGTGCTGCGGGGGCAGTACTGCCATTGCCAGGGCAGCTAAAGGGGAATCTCCCTCAGGAATGAAGTTAATCTTTGAAAATTTGCAGCAAAATACCTCTTAATTCAAAAGTTTAAAAAATAGCAGCGGGCTTCCTTCTGTCTGGGACTCAATCCCATAGCGTGCTTGGGTAGGGAGAGCTTGTGACGCTTCAGGGTGAGCCAGTCCAAAGGCAAATGTTTGAGGGCTTGATTCTGTAGTGAAAACATTGCAAAGAGACATTACAACTGTGTAGGGTTAGAATAGGAGCGTAGGACATAAAGCAACCCCTTTATCATTAGGCCAGTGTTTTGCAGTCATGGGTGACCTAGTGGTTGAGTTGAATCTAGAGGAGCCACAAGAACCTTCACGCTGTGCCCTCATACCTGGCGGTGAGCCCCCTCAAAAGCCATTATCCACCTTTAAATAGTTTTGAAAATGTTCAAAATCTGAGAGAAAGACATGAGAAGGCAAGAACGTCTGAGCATCTTGCAGCTTTCTTTTCCCTGGTTTGTTGTCTTTCCAAAATAAATAATTCTTGGTTGGCTGAGACCAAATAGTCCCAAGAATTTTGTTTTCCCATCTGTATAATAAGCCTCTGCAAAGAGCCTTGCTGATCTCTGTTTATCACTCTGGTAACTATTCAAATTTCCAACTCCAAGGGGTTTCCTGCAAATTTTCTGGTGCCAGACCACAGTGTTTTGGGGCAGGTGGGGAGGAGAAACAGGCTGATAAAAGTCTGTACCTCATTGTTGCTTTTCCTTAGGTTTCCTGAGCTTTTCTCAGAGTAAACTGTTCTTAACTGATTATTCTTGATTTCAGCACAGTCATCTGTAGAGTGGCTGGACTTAGAAAAGTACAGGATGCTTTTGCAAACTCCAGTTGATGTAACAAAGGGGTCTTTTTTACAGGGTTTAGATAATGCCTTGAAAGCGTTTCAGGACATGGAACAGGAGGATGCCAGAGGATGGGTGGTGTTGATGGACTGATCCTTTCTCCTGGAAGAGAATTTCAGAGTTGACTTATTGGTCTTCTGTACTCCAGGTCTTTCCAATGGTCCTGAAGCAATGGAAGTAGATGGTCTCCAGGAAGTCCCCCTCTGTAGCTGTCGAATGGAAACCCCCAAAAGCAGAGAGATCACCACGCTAGCCAACAACCAGTGCATGGCCACGGAGAGTGTGGATAATGAGGTAGGAGCCTGTCTTTCAGCTTCTCGCAGACTTTTCTGCTAAGGACAGAGACATAAGGAATAAAAAGCTGTGCCGGGAACATGTTGTGGGGTCACGCAGGGGCTCTGCAGCCTGCTAGAGTGGGAACCCACTGGTGTGTGGGAATGGCAGGGCAAACACCTTGCTCGCTAAGCTGAGGGCTCCAGCGCTCTGCGTGTATCGCACAGTTGGGTTGAAGCCACTGGGGAGAGAGGAGACGGTGTGATCTGCAGTTGGAGAGGCGCTGGGTGGATCTCTCCTGCTTGTCCTGGCCTGTGCTGCTGGATCAACTTGATGTAACAGACACACTTCAGGCCAAGTGGGCTAAAATACATTAGCATGCATCAGAGTGAGAAAATCCAATCAGAGGAAGCTTGGAGGTGGTTTCCCTTGACTACGAAGGAGCTGATGCAAACCTTTCCGTAGCCAGCTCTTGAGTTTCGGGAACTTGGCATGCCCTCCGCCGGCTCAGCCTGCCCCAGCCTTCCTCTTTCCTCCTCCCCCAGGAGGCTTCTGTTACAAAGCTTCCTATGTCCTGGCAACCCTGCGCAGCCTCCAGGTCTGACTGACTGAAGACGGTTGCATTCAATGCCTTCCAGTCGATCACAGCTGGGCTCTACTGGTTCCAGAAGCGTGGAAATAAATGGCAGAAGTGACTTCCTCCCAGAGCCTGGAAAGTGAGACTGCGGGACAGGAACGCACTCGGTAGATCCTCCTTTTACTGGGAGGCACTTGGGTTTCTTCTAAGCATCAGCTGAGCCGTCAGTCACACTGCAGCGCTCTGGTATTTGCTGGTGGTAGGACAAAGAGTGAGAATATCCCTGGTTCTTCTGTAGGATCCCAGGAGAAGGGTGAATGGAGGGAGAAAGGGATAATCAGGTTTGCAGCCAAGCTTTGCTTCTGTTAGTACGTGCTGGTACCTATAGAGAAGCAAATTTCCAAAGCATGGCAAAATTGATTCATTAAAGAGAGAATGCCTTGGAGACTTATAGGAGAGAGGGGGACCCCAGGGTTTTTAAGTAAACAGAAGGTATATGAAAGAGTTCCTTCTCGTGTATATGCTGGTTTGACAGTTCTGTCCCTGGATAAATCAGAGAGAGGAATAGCAAAGGCCATGCTTTATCTTAGATTCTTTTTCATAATGGGATAAGTGACTCATAGATGTTAATGAGAATATTATACGTGTGAATAGTGGGTTCTCCAGACTGTCATGTCCTTGGAGAATGTTATAAATAGTTATGAGCACCCGGCTGCACTCTCTGATGGTTGGAAAATAGCAATTAATCATTTCGTACTTTTTTAGAGTTTCTAACAAATAGTACAGTGTGACATAATAATGCGCAGGGACTTTCTCACATGGACAGTGCGGCTTCTCATGTGTTAACCAGATTTCTTCAGCTAATAAGTAAAAAAATCAATGGAAGGGTCCTCTCCTGCCACCCCTGCAGCCCCTGGAGTCTGTGTGTTAACGGTGACCAGTCTAACCAGGGTGTCACAACCGCAGGTAGACTTTGCAGCTGGAATTAGGGTAAGTAGCATCAGAGATGCTAGGGGTGAGTGATGAGCCTAGGTTCAGATCTGTTCTCTCTTTCTGTAAGGGTGTTGGTTCTGCAGGAGAAGTGGAGTTTAAAAAAAATCAGAGTGAAAGTCTAATTTTGTTGAGAAAAAGCAGCAGATCAAACCTCAGCTAGACCAGAGGGACAGGCTGTTGGTGATGAGCAGGCACTGTGTTCCTGACTGACCCCTCTGCTCATGGTGGCAGCGCACAGTAACCCGTGCACAGATTTCGGTAGGGACGTTTCCCTGTAGCAGCCTTTCACGTTTATATTTCTTGCTTATAAATGTCCTTTGCCAAGCATCTGGGGAAAGCAAGGTTATTATCAAGAGGAACTTGCAGAACCCAAACAGTGTCGCGTCATGCTGGCAGGTGGCAACGGGGATGTGAAAATGTCGTAGATGTTTGAACGGGGGCAGCAGAAGGAAGCGCTGATCCTTCTGATGCAGCAGAGCGAGTAATGCCGGTTAGGAGAAGTGAACCCCAATTACAGAGCCTGTTGTCGTTAACAGAACAAGGTGGTGCACGAGAAGACAGCTTTTTAAGCCCAGAGCTGTACATTGGTGAAATCCTTCGGAAAACATTCTCAAAATGTGACTTTAGCTGAGCTCTTGTGAAAGCCTGGCTCTTCATCCCTGTGGTCTGGGCAGGGGCCAGTGCTGGAACCAGTACAGACGATAACTTCGCTGGCAACGCAGAGCGATTATTTTTGCCTTTATCTTCCTGTGACTTATACTTTTTTGAACGCTAACAAGATTTAGTGCGTATGGTCTTGTTCTCTCGGTCACCGACACCCGCTCTTCCTGGCAAAAGGAGAGTGTATGTTGTATGAGTCAGGCCCATGGGACTGCCCCTTCTGCCGCTGCTTGGCTGTTGCGTATTTCCAGTTTCCATTTTTTTTTTTTTATCCTTGCAAGGAACAAACAACCCAGGGTCCACATGCATGTTAGTTAGTAAATGATGCATTTCTTCCTGTGAGGGCAGCTTTCACAGCTTCCTGCTGCACTGCTAATGCTATCTGGCACACATCGGAATTACTGTGAAAAAGCCAGGGCTCATCAAGGCAGTGTGCAAAATCTTCCTCCGCACAAGCACAGAGAGTGTTTTGGTCTCCAGTAATTTCATTTCCTTTAATTTCTCCTGTTCCAGCTGGGCCGATGCACAAACAGTGTGGTTAAGTATGAACTGATGCGCCCGTCTAACAAAGTCCAGCTTTTGGTGCTGTGTGAGGACCATAGAGGGAGGATGGTGAAACACCAGTGTTGCCCTGGCTGTGGATACTTTTGCACTGCAGTAAGTCCGTGCTCTCAATCTAGGGAAGGGGGTACCTGTCGCAGTAGCTGGAAGAGCTGAAGGTGGAGATGGTACCTAAAGGGGTTTACTGACTTCCCGGCATCAGCTCCACCTCGTTCCACAGCACGTCAGGTGGTGTTTTCAACAGAAATGTGTGTGAGGGTAGCTGCAATCGTCACCTTTATCTGCCTGGAGACCCCAAGGGGTGTTACTGAAGGGTTTTCACTGGGATTTCACGCAGTGGAAGTCTCACCTTAGGAATTTCTTTGGAACAAGGGGTTTTTTCTTTTTCTGTACAGATCGATCACATCAAAAATTGTATTAGCTTGTTTTGTAAATGAATCTGTGTACACAAGAATGGTTCTGTCCCCCCACCTGCTCATGAGGGCTTAGACGAGCAACCTGAGTGATGGCGCTGGAACAAGGCAGTGTTTGAGATCTCCTGCTGCTTCTGCCACCGAGGCTTTTAATAGCATTGGTCCAGTCCTTTAAGTCATCAGCGTCCTTCCTTTAAGTCGTCAGCGTCCTAGTTTCCCTGTTGGTAAAGCTGGAAAAACACCAGTCGAGGGCCCCACAGGGCAATGGGGAGGCTTAATTGTTTGACGCTAGTGTTCTTCAAGATGACTCAATGAAGGATGCTACAGTAGTCTCAAGCATTATTGTAATTGTAATAAACGGAGCCATCCTGGGTTTTCATGCTGAGTCAAAGATCATTTAAAAAATAAAATCCTCACAACCCTTAAATGCATTTTGCAAAGCTGAAATAGAGTTAATTAGATTGCTTGGGAGGACTGTGAATTCAGGAGAAGAATGGGTTTTAACTAGCCTTTCCTTACACGCTGGTACATCTCTGAGGGACGTGTCATAGTTGATACAGGTGAACCTGGGAGTGTTTGTGCTATCAGTCGCTAATAACACAGAGTACAGTAGGGCTTCAGGTAGCGCTAATATCACAGGGCAGTGAATTCTGGGGTACCTTCAGTTCAGTTTGGAGGACTTTGCTGGAAAGGGAAAATAATTTTAAGAAAAGTTGCCCAAATCTGTTGAACGAGCAGTCAGACACGTTATTGGGGTTAAACAGCGTACGGGGCTGGTCCAAGCAGAGAATTCTCATGCTTTAGGTTACATTGGGGTTAACAGCAGATTTAATTATATTCATGTAGGTCCTTGAATGGTTTGTGCGCAGTTTTGTTAGGAAGTTTTAATGCTGGCTTAGCACACAGATTTGAAGTTTTCTTTTCCAGTTTTGGGGGCATCCTTACAGTACACTGGCACTTCTAGAAACATAAGCAAGAACTTCAAGTGTTAGAGGAAAGAGCTGGAAATTGGGACTTCTTGGTTCTGTTTCCCAAGCGCAATTAAAAAACTTGCTTTGCAGTCCCTAACCAAGTGAGTTTTTTCCCCTTTACCTTGGTTTTGTTCTCTTCTAAAGAAGTGGCAGTGCTTGCTTACTGTATTGGAAGCGCCAGGGACAAGAGTGGTGATGAATGAAGTATTTAAGAGATCTGCGGATGAAGCATGTGGAAGGGGTAAGGCACGTAGTGACCAAGGTGTGAATTTCTTCTCTGTGGTTTTTTTAGGGCACTTTCATGGAGTGTCAGCCGGAGAGCAGCATCTCCCACCGTTTCCACAAGAACTGTGCCTCCCAGGTCAACGACATGAGCTACTGCCCACACTGCGGGGAAGAGGCCTCCAAGGCAAAGGAGGTGACAATAGCAAAAGCAGACACAACCTCGACGGTGTCGCTGACCTACGAGCAGCAGAAACCAGCGGCTGTGGAGGGAAGGGCGGACACCACGACGGGGAGGTGAGCTTGGGAGCATGTGGCGATCTCAAACCTCATGCCAGACTGTGCTTTGCATTTGAACGCTTGTGCTCCTCCTGATGGAGCAAGGTGTTTTCTGGCCCTGCTCTGACAAGCCAAACTCGGCTGCAGGAACCTGCGAGCGCGTTTTGTGTTGCTTGCTGTGTCAGGGGAGAATGTGACGACCACAGGGTGAACTGGGGCAGAAGCTATGAAGATAGGAGGGGTTCAGGAGTTAAAGTCATTCCTTCCTCTTATTGTTAGGAATGGAATTAGTGGAACGAGTTGGTGTTGCCAGGTCTGCTAAGGGACGGGGAAATTCATGTGGTACCTAGCTGTAGCACCAATGGGCACAAGTATAAAGAGAGAATGAAAACGCAGAGGAGAACACAAATCAAGCCATCCCTGCGTTGAACAGTGCTCCACCTTCCCATCTGATCTTCTTCTGGTGGCTTTCAGGACTTGCCCCATGTTCCTGAGTTTCCTGGAGCAGAGAGTACATCAAAATGTAATCAAAGGGCAGTGCAACTCCTTTTGGGGGCAATTTCTTAACGAAAAGGCTGTAAAATATATTGGTTTGTGTTTCGATTTCACTTATATGTATCTGTATTTAAAATCCATTTCTTTTTCTTCTTTGGCGTAAGATACACACTGTTGTGTATTTTTAATGGCTGTGCTTTGGCTGTCTCTCATTTTTTCTCTTCAGTGGCACTGGGACGCGGTTGTCAGAGGAAGAAAAGCCAGAAAGTTCGGCTGCCGAGGGGTTTGACATGGCTGGGTCTGCAGTTTTTCCAAAGCCTACTACTAGCCTGGCCCAGGGACCAGTTAAAGAAACTCTGGAAAGTGCCCTGATTGCCCTGGACTCTGAAAAGTAAGAAAAAGACGGCTGGGTCTCTCCAGTTCCCAGGAAAGTTGCTTAATCTAGAGAAAACTGAGATATAACTTCTCTGGATTTTGGCTTCACTCAGACCTTTTTCTGTTCAGTTATTTTTCACCCCCAACAGATTACAAATTCAAGAGAACAGTTATCGCTGTAAATGTCTTACTCATTTATCTGGAGGATTTAGTTTTTCACTGGCCCTCCAACCGCAGCTGTAACTACTAGGAGTTCCCATTTACAGTAGTAAAACCCAGAATTTGTTGATGGGCGGCACTGAATAGATACGGCCCTCACTAGAGCAAGGCTGGCTGTGGTTGGAGCTGGAAGTTTGAAGATGATCTCTGGAGAGTTGTTCTTGTGTTTTGCTGGCACTGTTGTGCTGTACCGTAGGAACAGACTTAGTCATGCACATGGGGCAGCAGTGGGGTGGGGTGAAATACTGGGAGTGTTCTTCAGTGAGTATTAATTGCACCTCTCTTCCCCACTCCTGCAGACCCAAGAAGTTACGGTTCCATCCAAAGCAGTTGTACTTCTCTGCGAGGCAAGGAGAGCTGCAAAAAGTCCTGCTTATGTTGGGTAGGTGGCTCCTTCCCAGGACATTGCGTGTCTGGCAGTACTCCCAGCTCCTGCCAGGCAGCTGCCAGGGTCCAGTTCCCAGCATGGCAGCACGTCATATTCCCCGCTGCCCCTCGTGAGCCGTGCTGGAGGAGAAAGCCACCTTTGCAAGTGATGTGTCATTGGAAATGGCTTCATCTTTCTGTGAAATGTGGACCTGCTCCCAGCTTGTTTCTGCGTTTGGGCACGGTTTTATCTAGAGAAGCTGTTTCTGTCCCCGAATGACCTACGTGTGATTTTTCCAGTCCGACAGAGCTTTTCCTCCCCATGCAATGGGATAGTTGGGTATTTGCATCCAGTCAAGAGGTAAAAAGATGGGAGTCAGCTTATGCTGAGACCCCTCGGCACGAGAGCAGAAAGGAGGAGCCCGTCAGTACACAGGGTTTGTTTTTGGGGGTACATAGTTGTCTGTCACCAGGTGACTTTGAGCTGCTGAGCTTGTTTTTACCAACAAATACTCCCAAAGCATATCCCCCTTTGAAGGACACAATGTTTCCTTGGGATCATTTCCTTTCCACTCCGGTACTTTGCAGTACATTTTTGGACGCTTGCTGTTCTTTTCATTTATCAGATTCTTCTTTTTTCTTCTAGCAAGTGTTAGCTTCATTGTTCATGTCTTCAATAGCACAGAAATGTTACTCATTGATATTTAACTATGGCCTCATCATATGCAACATGTTATCATGGCCAGACATCTTTGTCTGGCCGTCATCATCATCTGTCAGTCTTTGCACAGCTGTGAGAGTCTCTGGCCAGATCCCGAGCTCGTGTTAGTTGGAGATGCTCCATCCATTTTGTAGCCCCGTGTTTGCAGTGATGCAACGAGGATCACTAAGACTAATTGCAGTTAACAGTGGTGAGACAAAAAGGCCAGGTAGTAATGATACTCTGTTGTTTCCAACTTCTCTGTTGCCTTAAACAAAGCAGAAATTTTTTCTTTCCTTTTTATCCTTGTGTAGTGTTGGTTGGTTTTGTGGCATTGAGAGGTGAGGAATTGTGGATCTGAGGGAGATGGCCTGTGTAGGAATTGTAATGCCTTAAAGGTATTAAATTCCATCGTATTCCTGAAGCTCTTGGTTTGAGGGCTGTTAGATATCCAGTGTCCACGGGACTACCCTAAAAATGTGTAGTGAGTCATGGGAAGGGCTGAGGATGGACTGGGAACCCGTCCCTTAAAAGCCCTTAGCTGAGAGCCGGTTCTACTGTTACGCTTTTCTCTAATCTCTGAATCGTGGTTGAAAGCATCTCTGCTCTGTTTTTCAGTGGATGGAATTGACCCTAATTTTAAAATGGAGCATCAGAGTAAGAGAACCCCTCTCCATGCTGCCGCCGAGTCTGGCCACGTGGACATCTGCCATATGCTGATTCAGGTCTGTCTCTGCTTATGTTCTTCTGTTCCAGTAATTTTCTGTGGTTTTTGATCTCCTGCCCCACGTGGCTAAAGCACACTCAGAAATCGACACTGAAACGTCCCTCCTATAAACCCCTCCTTATCCTCAGGGTTTGCTGAGGGCGGAGTGGTGGAGAGTAGCGGGAGGGCTTGGAGAACATGATTGAAGCTGTCTTTCTAGGCTGTTCTCCAAGCAAGCTTCGCTGTCCGGGCAGCGAGCACGTGAAGCTTCGCTGTAGGGCACTGTGGAGCACCTGGCAACCTATTTGCTTAAACGCACCCAGCAGAGCAGCGCGGTGCCAGATGTGCCAGCGCAGGTGACCGTGGGCAGGCTGTGGGTGACCTGCAAGCTGCTGCCAAGTTGCTCTTTGTAATGAAGGCAGGTAGGCTCTGGAGCCCACAAATTAGCAGGCTCTTGTCTTCCCTTCGGTCAAAACCTGAGTAACTCCATCACCATTTTCCTCTACGGTGTAAATGTCCCGCATGTGAAGAGAGTGAAGGAAAGGCGCAAGTTTGGCTTATTGTCTGAGGTTTGGATTGTAATTGAGGGAAGATGGTCAAAGACATAGGGGTGCTCTCGATGAACCCGCTCCAAAATGATGTGAAGAAAAAAGGAGGATTAAAAAAGTTAATAATTTTTTCTTTTTTGTACTGGCGTATATTGTCTGGAGTGACTGGAAGTATGGTTTGTTTACCCTGTGTGACTGGGAAACCTTAAAGGGCTTTTGAGAAAGCAGCAGTGCCGTCCATGTCTTTGCAAATGGGCCGGCTGGGATGTCGTGTTTCAGCATCTGGAGTCAGAGGCTTTCAAAGTGCTGGTTGAAGATGCAGCCATGGGCCTGCCCTGCTGCTCTCGCTCACTTCAGTTACTGCACGTGAAAACAACGGAATGACTTGTATGAGTGAAAGGAGCAAAATTTGAGAGATATCACAAACAATATGAACCGAGTATCAGTAGGCTTGGTTTGTTTCCAAAATCCTTCATCATCTCATCCCTTCCCTGATGTCTGGCTACTGCGGTAGCACAGTGTTTGGCTGGGAATGTCCCCAGCTTGTTAAACTTGAAATGCCTCTTCTCTGGGCTGGTTTAAATAGCTGTAGCTGTTTAAAAGTAATCCAAACAAATGAATTCAGTGGGAGGCACCTGGAAGCAACGGGGCCAACTCCTTGTGCCAGGTGAACCTGAGTCAGCGTGTCGTGCTGTAAACAGGTCTGTGCCTCGCGTGCCTATGTGCGTCTGGCCTGCCAAGAATTGTGCTGTCTCTGAGATTTTGGTTTAAAATTGAGTGGGTTACGGAGCTAAGCCAAAGAGCTAAAGCAGGCAAGGTACACGGCACAGTGGCGTTTTGGAAAAGGGTAAGGTTTTGGTCGAAGGCACTCCATGTTGAACTGAACGCATGCTCAGAGACCTCTGTAGAAGTGTTACCGTTGACTTCAACAGGAATAGTTAGCCAATCTCCAGAGTTTTTTTTAAAGCTCCTACCTCTGTTGCAATCAGCAAGTTATTCCTGCTGCTTGTGACGTTGGGAAGAGCTGGTTGTTTTGTTCATTGCGTCCATAGAAATGATAGACCGAGAACAAAGCTGATGGGAAAAGGAGGCGGCTGATTTTTCCAATTTATTACACAAACAGTATCCAGAAAGTAACGGTACAAAATGCATTAATAACAAGAATTATTTAATACCAGCTGTTGGCTTCCTTGTGCCCCAGTTCCTGGCTGCAGAAGGCAGGAGAGAGGGCAGGCAGCGTGTGCTGCTTTCCAAAACAGGTGAAGTTGGACTGCCTTCAAAACTCACTACTAAATCTCTACTACCACATCCTTCCTCTGCTAACCAGTGATGGTTGTAATTATCCTTGTGTTTCGTTGGCCTCTTAACAGGCTGGTGCTAATATAGACACCTGCTCTGAAGACCAGAGGACCCCACTGATGGAAGCAGCAGAAAACAACCATCTGGAAACTGTGAAATACCTTATCAAGGCTGGAGCACTAGTAGATCCTAAGGTAGCAATTTATTCCTTATCTTTTTCTCCCGAAGAAGCCTCTGTCCACCATTTCATTCTTGATACATCTTAAGCCTTGGGTGGAAGTGCGCATGCAGAGGGGAAACGGACTCGCTTGTCTTGGGCGCCAAGGCTTGGCAAGGCTGTGGTTGGTGGTGGTGTCGTTTCAACGATGCCGTGTCCTGGCTGTGAGCAGCGTGGGGCAAGTGTGGCCACTTGCCACATTAGTTTGTGGCACCAAATGTAGGGGGTATTTGATTTCATATGGGATCACGAAGTATTAGTGTCACAAATCCACTGCAGTGTATTAGGAGTTTGATTCCAGAGTTTACTTCTCTATAGACTCTAATAATGAGCTTTTGGGGTGACATTTTAAAATGGGCTGGTGCTTGCCAAGCCAGCAAAAATGACAGAGGAAGCTTTGCTTTCCAAAGGCCTGATGTGCGGTTTCTTGCAATCATGCCGCGGTGGCAAAATTGGACCCTGTCTTTAAACCCTACCCTTTAATTTGATCAAATACAATAAAATGCAGCTGTCTGTTTGCCTTTAGCATGCTCTGGTTGCTTTGCGATCTTGGAAAATATACAGATCGTTTATTAGTCCCATAAATCAGATGCTATTTGGAGCACAGGAACCCTCCCCACGTGAACTTCTTATTGTTACGACCTGCTGCTGTTGGCGGGCTCCGCTGCTATTGCTGGGGAGGACGGCGGGGCCAGGATGCTCTTTTTGCGAAGGAGCTGGCAGGGCCAGGACGATTGCACAAGATACCAAGTGCTGCCCACCCTGAGCCTTAAACGCATCCGTGGGAGCCAGGTTCTGAGCCGGGAAGGGGGAAAGCGCAGGACAGGATGTGTGGGTTCATGCTGGCCGCTGTCCTGAGCATCTTGGAGTCATCCAGACATCTCTCACCTGATTTATTCATGTGGAAGATAAAAGAGGGGTTTTTTTCGCTTCTAAAGGTAAAGGAAAGGAAAACAAAAAATCCTGAGCTTGCAAAAGCAAATTAGAAGCCTGAGATCACGTCTGAAGTCTAGACTAGTTTATTATGTTAATTAGTTTCTTGCACTAAATTAGTCATCTTTTTGAAAGCAGCATCATTGCCGTTTGAAATCAACTCCAGCCATTTCGATGAGAAATGGGGATGTTAACTGCTGCGGGTATGTGCCGAGCCGGCCCGGCCGGGCAGGACTGCGGGTGCAGGGGGTGCTGAGGATGGTGTGGGGGAACTTCTCAGACCCAGGACAAAGCTGTCGGTCTTGTTAATAGGACGTAAAAGCCCCACTGAAAACTTGCGGAAACTTTATGTTAATTTGTAATAATGCTCTCCATAGGGTTGAGAAGCTGCACTTGGCTCATGCTATTCTAAGGGGAAAGCTAAGACAGGCACTAATGGGGTGCAGAAACCCTTTCTTTACCCCACGAAGCCCACACAGTGTAATCCCTGACCTGAAACGTCCCATCCTTGCTCGGGGAGGTTGCTCCCTAACCCCGTGCTGTGCTTTCCGCTTGGCTCCATCCCAAAGCTCTTGCCTCTGATGTTGCTTCCAGGGGCTTAGCAGGAAGGAGTCACTTTGGTTTTTCAGTCTTTCATTTCCTCCTCCTTATTTCCTGGTCTCTGGGCCTTGCTATGTGCTAAGCTCTTGGGACATAAACGCTTGATAAAAATCAGGCTCCAGCCGCTGAGATCTTTGGTGTTAGTGTGGGAGTGTCTCCGTCATGACTCACAGCCTGTCCGTCTCCACCAGACCCTCTATTCTCAGCTCCCAAAGGCATTTTTCCTTTCAACCCTCGCGGTTGTGCTTTATCTCCTATCTTGGCAGACGGCTACCAGCACGCTGGGGACTCGGTCTCTTGGGAGGCTCCTAGCCCCTGTGGAGGACAGTCTTTGCCCCTCTGCCAGGTGCTGGGATAAGGCCTTGTGCTAATAAAACACAGCAAAAACCCTGTATAAACGGAGCATTTCAGGTTGATACAAGGCTACTTTTCTGATGTAAAGTACAAGCTCTGCCTCTGTAAGGAATTCCTGCCTCCCCTCGGCTCTCCAGCACATGGAGAAGAGTTGGAGAGGGTCTGCTGGGAAACGGGAGCACCGGTCTGCCAGAGTTCGGGGCTGGTATGTTCCCTAGGCTTTGCAAAGGCGTCTCTTCCCATAGCCTTTGTACTCTCAGCCTCCTACTCTGCACCGGTTGCACCTCCGAGCTTTGTGGGAAGCTCCCTCTGCTCTGTAACGGTGTTGGTTGCTGCTGTGCTCTCCCCCCCTGGCAGCAGGCCAGGGGCTTTTGGAGTCCTCCGTCTGTGAACTTCTCTGTTGCTCCTAAGCGTCACTGGTGCCACGCAGCCATGGGAGATGCTGGGAAGGGATGTCCCCTGAGTGCTTGTTCTGTGGTTGTGTCCAGGACGCGGAGGGCTCCACATGTCTGCACTTGGCTGCCAAGAAGGGGCACTACGACGTCGTTCAGTACCTCCTCTCCAACGGGAAGATGGATGTCAATTGCCAGGTGAGGCCTTTCTGCGAGGGGCAGAAGCTGCTTTTCTCAGGTCAGGGACCCAGGTCTCACCAGCGTGCCTGTGCCGTGTTTACTCAAATACAGTCCTGCTGCTGCGGGGCACCTGAAAAATATTATAGGGTGACAGTGCTTTGGGCATCCCAGCTGGCCAGAGAAGGCAACCCCTTCCACTGACCTCATGGAGACTTTCCTGCCTTCTTTCTGAGTTTGCAGTTTCTCCTTAAGCCTGAATTTGCTGGTGGAGCCTGTTGCTGGAGGGTGTTACTGTGCCCCTCCTAACAGGGGGTTGGTGGGATCATGGACATGCTGTGGGATGGGTCAAACGTGACACTTGCCATTGCCAAACTTATCCATTCCCTTGGGTGAGGCAGCACTGGACTGGGGTTCGTTCTGGGGGAAGGCCAGCTCCCTCAAGCTGCTCAGGGCGCTTTGTAAGAGCTTTAACACAAGCTGAATGTTCGTCATGCCTTTTGGACAGTCAGCTGTATTTGAACGCCCTGGAGATCCATTGCCAGTGTGCTGAGCTGCAAATAAACTCCAGCCTGCTGAGGGATCTTGGGTGGAATCATGCAGGGGCTGCAGGACCCCTGGGGGACGTCTCCCTGCTGCGTAGGCCAAAGGAGAGTGATGAGACAAACGTGGGGAGGGAAGGGGTCTGTGGCTCCCAGGCAAGGTGCACTCTGCTGTGGCTACCAAGGGGCTTGTGAAGCCATCAGGAAGCGTCCTGCCCGTTCTGTGTGTCTCACCCTTTCCTTTCCCTCCTCAGGACGATGGAGGCTGGACGCCGATGATCTGGGCCACTGAGTACAAGCATATTGAGCTGGTGAAGCTGCTGCTTGCGAAGGGGTCGGACATCAACATCCGTGACAATGTGAGGTTCTTCCTGTAATCAGTTTCAGAAATTAGCCACAATCTCTGTTTAAAAACCAAACAAGCCCAAGGAGGCAGATCTGGGGCTCAGTGTAGGGAGGTGCAGTGGTCCTTTGACTCATGTGCTTTGGGGCAGTGAGTGAATGGTGTCTGGTGGGAGAATTTTCCTCCATGTTCTAGGAAGAAGTTTACAAGCTGGCAAGAAGTCCTTTTCCTTCAGCTCTTCTGACGTAGCCCATGAGGATGCTGTCTGTCATGCTGCAGGCTGCAGTCAGCTCTGTGCCTTGCTGCTTCTAATCCACCTGGGTCCACCGTGCTGCCACTCAGACGCCGCGCCAGGCAGGTCCCCCTCGAGTCCAGCCTTACCAGCTCCACACTGGTCATGGGCCAGTGTGCACTGGTCGTGGGTTAGGGTTAGGGACATCTTGTGTGCCTTTTGAGGGGCATAAGCTTGTACGTGTGTTTTCTGGGTGGATTGGGCAGACACTGCCAGCAAGTATCACAAGCCTGGCTTTTCCTAGGCGTAACAGGCGCGTAGCCACCAACGTGGACAGAGTGTGCCCAGCCACCAACATGGACAGAGTGTGCCCAGGCTGGCAGCTCAGCCTGCTGGAGGTGGCTCTTGGCCTGCTCTTCACCTCCGTAAATCCTGCTCGAGTGGGATGTACTCCCTGCTTGAGTCCCTGGTAGCTCCATGGGACCGGCAGTGCTGCGTGTCAAGCTGTGCCAGCTGGTTTCACAGGGATTTTCAAGTAAACAGAGGAGATGCCGTCTCCTTTTTTTCCCCAGTCATCCAAGTTTCTGTTCGAGAGACTCATTCTGTCAGCACTGCTCCTCTTCTTTTTTTTTTTCTTAATAGTATGTTTCTCATTTTTTGCTTTCTGTCTCTGAGGATATTGAAACCCCCGAAGTACCTGCAAGGCAAGCTTGGGTGTGAACCAGGGTGCGATGAGCTACTCCAGGCTTTGGCCGGTAGATGTGGGATAGTTTGATAAATGAAGGGTTTCTGCTTCCTGCACAGCGTTGTACCTACCCTGCCATTAGTTCACACTCTGGCATGCCTCGTGGCAGTGTATTTTCTTATCCGAGGCTTCTAGTGCTTTTTGAATCCAAGGGATATAAGCAGCTGGTTTGTATTTGTCTCCCTAAATGCCTTGTTTTGTGTCTTGGGTGCTAGCAGGGGTAGGTGTCGGCACGTTTGTCTTGTGGGACTCGGAAACTCAGCTGTTCCTGAGGAGCTGCTGTCCCCAGTCTGAAAGCCCCCTCTTGGTAGGAGCCTCTTTTTCCTTGGTAGCTTAGATAATTCCCAGGCAGGTCTGGATCCCATACTGTTCCTAAAAGCAAAAGTCAAGGCGGGAGAGGGGGCTTTTTGGGTTGTTGCATTGCTTCAGAGCCCCAGTGCTGACTCTGAACAAAACTGACTTGTTTGATCTGTCACAGAAGCCTTTTGGCTACCAGTTACATGATCACACATTAAAGGATGAAAATCAAATCAGCTCGGTCAACAACTTACTTGAAAGAAAAATATCCTCTTAGCAGATGTATGTATCGCATATCCGTTACTGTACCTACGGTCGGTGGCTGCTGATTGCAGTCATTAAGAAGCAATGTCACTTCTGCTGGGAAACATCATACTCCAGGAGAAATGCTTTTGATTGTAATTATGCTGCTGTTAGGCAGTAGCCAGTGCAAGGCAAAGTAGCGAGTCTGGGTTTCTGTAACTTCTCTGAGCAGCAGCACGTGCTGTGCAATCGACAGGACTAATTTTTTCTGTAGATTGGTATGTGATGCTGATTAGGGATTTTTTCCGAGATGTTCACATAATGGGAGGCAGAAGCTGTATAGAAGGAGGTCTCCCCACTCCCTGGTGCATATCAGTAGCCTCCCCATTTAAGGAAGGATCTAAGTTAAGTTGCGATGACTAAAAGATATGCTTTCTTTTTGCTTAAAAAAAAAAAAAAGAAAAAGAGAAAAGTTAGGTGATCATTACTATCATTGCAGTGTTGTAATTGACATCTTTAGAGCTTGTCACGGGGAAGGGTTCGGAGTGTGCTGCAAATTGCACCGTAACAGAAAACAGAGCATCATTGCTTAAAATATCTCCATCAAAAAGATGGGTGTTCAGCTATTTCTAGTGCTGCTAGTGAGGGATGAGAACATACAGTATTTAAGAGATGCCTGAAGTCAGATTGATTGCTTTCCCTATGGCTCGTGGTTCGCCTTCAAGCACCTTCATACAGCCTTTAGCTTCTGCTCTGCTCTTTTCCTCTTTCATTTTGTAGCACTGGGAGACACGCTACTTCCCTGTCTGGCTGGGCTGGGGAAGCTCAGCTTCTAGCCTTTCCTGGCGTGTTTGTTCATGTCTGTCACCTCTCTCGTGGATTGATCCAGATTGTTTTGTGGCTTAGAGACAGACGATTTGCCTGCGTGTGTAAGGCAGGCGGTGGACGGCTTTGTGTGCAGCCTCCCCGTCTTTGGTGCGCGGAGGCGGCTGGAGTGAGAACTCCCTGCTTGTCTGCGCGGAGATTTCCCTGCCCGCCCTGCTAGTCCCAGCCAGAAGGAGCAACGTAGAGGAGGAGACTGCAAGCCACATGTTGAATGCTGCAGGTGTCGAGCTAAAGATGGTGAAGTCCCAAAGCGATAGGGTTTTAATGCACTAAACAGCCTCTACTCTGTTTTCTTTCCCTCCAGGAGGAAAATATTTGTTTGCACTGGGCTGCTTTTTCTGGCTGTGTTGACATAGCGGAGATACTGCTGGCTGCTAAGTGTGATTTACACGCAGTGAATATTCACGGGGACTCCCCCCTGCATATTGCAGCCAGAGAGAATCGCTACGAGTGTGTGGTGTAAGTACGGCTCCAGCCCTGCCGCTTCCCTCCCTTCCCCTGCTCACTCCGCTCTGCCTGGGTGCTGGCTGGCAAGCTCGGGAGATCCTTTGGAATGCCTTTGGCATTTAAGCACAAAACAAAATTGGGATGGAGGGTTTGTTTCTCCATTGCCCCCGCTCCTAGGGGCGGTGGGTCTGAAATACTCACTGCTGCCAGAGCTGGTGTAAAAAATGATCAGAAAAGGTGGAGTGGTCCTGGGTAGAGAGCTTGAGGGCCTGTGCTCAGCCTGGGCTCCACAGCACAAAGGCATCAGGCATCCTTCATTAAAGCTCTTTTTTTTTGCAATTACATTGCATAATATCGTAACAGGGCTTTTCCTTTGCTTCATCATTGCTATGAATAAAGTCATCATGTCTAAAATCACCATCAAAAGCTGGTGAGTATAAACAAGGGCCAAGTCCAATACCAGTTTCCCGTGGCACGTTTCCATTTCCAGCCTACTCTTCCCACCCCATATCTTTCCCTGCCAGAGAGAGTTTCAAGCCTGTCTGAAGTTAGGCTGGTACCAGCAAGGTACTTGTCATGCCCTGAAGCAAGGCGAGGTTTGCCCAGAGCTCTCGTGAGTGCCTAGAGCTCCAGTCTGTGGCTTCTGCCAGCGCCTTCACCTAGAAGGATTCACTGAACCATGCTTAATAAAGAAAACTCAGGTGATTATTCACTACTACAGATTCTTCCTTGCCCCTTAAGGGCTGGCTGGAGGATGTGATTCAGCTCATTTTCCCCTTGCGTGGTTTCTCTTGGGGGATGCTTATCCTTTCTTGCTGTTTTCCAGTCTCTTTCTTTCCCGTGGCTCGGATGTCACTTTAAAGAACAAGGAGGGTGAGACTCCACTCCAGTGCTCCAGCCTTAACTCTCAGGTCTGGGTGGCCCTACAGATGAACAAGACTCTCAAAGAATCATCTGCTGACAAGCCTGCCCAGATAGAGAAGGTCGTGAGCAGGTGAGAATACAGCTGGCATTGCTTGTGGGTCCCCCCTTGCATCGGGGAGGCTGGGGGCCTGGGTTAAGAAAGGACTGCAAGTGCACGCTTGGCTTTTTAAACTCGTGTGAAGGTCAGTTTGAGCTTAGCAAGAACTAAGCACATGCTGATTCAGACCGTGGTTTGTAAATTCATCCTCCAAATGGAAATATTCGCAGGCACAAAGAACAATCTGTAAGGGCAGGGTGGAAAAAAATAAACTCTGTTCTAGTCTGAATTGCTTTCGGGCTTCGAATGCTCAGTGATCAAAGACAGTAATTCTGCCCCAGGATGGCATTTGAATGGCCCCTTGTTCGGGGGGAAGCTTTTCTTCTGTGACAATTCTCTTTCTCCCACTGACAGAGACATTGCCCGGGGTTATGAGCGGATCCCGATTCCCTGCATCAATTCAGTGGACAGCGAGCCTTGTCCTAGCAACTACAAATATGTTTCACAGAACTGCGTCACCTCCCCGATGGACATTGATAGAAACATCACTCATTTACAGGTGAGGGAGCGTGTGTATCCATGTGTTTTTTCCTGTCCTGGTCCGTGCATTCAGAGCTGTTGCAGTGCACTGCGCCTCAGAATGGGCTTTGCATGCGAAATGGGAATGCAATCCTAATATTGCCATCAAATTCCAGCTAAGGCTGTAGTCCTAAACTCCAGCTCTTGTTCTAGGAGGTGGGATTCTGCTTTTCTTCCATTCTGAGACTTAAGCTAACCTCCGTATTCAGCTGTGTGCTGACGGCACACACATCAGGTGGCTGATGCTGGCTGATGTGTTTCCCATTTATCCTTTTCCTCTGTTCTGTATCTGGAGAGTTAGTGAGTTGGTGGGAGACCTTCCTCATGCTGTCTCCCTGCCTCCTGCAGCATCCAGGCCAAGGGCTTCATTGTGATACTGGAAGTCCTTGAAGGGCTGTGCTGTGAAAGGTGAAAGCAGAGGTGGGAACTGTGGGGTGAAGGTGACCCACAGCTCTGAGATGGCTGAGGTGAACTTGCCATGCCCGAGCCCTTTGTGCGGCAGCTGGCGGTGGGACTGTGCAGGTTTGGGAGTGCTGGGGAAGCAGCCAGCTGGAGCACCCGTGTGGGAAGAAGCGAGCAGCAGGGAAGGACTGAGACATTGTGTTGCATCATCTCCCAGCTCTGGTTCCTCCTTGTCCTGGAGCCTTCCTTGTCCTCGAGCATGGAGTACAGCTCATAGGGCATGGAGGAAGGTTACTCAACACGAGGGAGGTCCTCCTATGAGCACTGAGGGTGGCTCAGTATGGGATCCTTTCCTGCAAGCCGGAGTACTTTGACATTCATCGCACACAGAAATAAATAACGGAGTAAAAAGGCCACTGAGCCGATGAGGCTGGTTATCTTTCTGGCTAATGAGCTGCAGCAGGAGAAGGCGAAGACTTGTGGTTTCCTCTCTGACCTGTCACAGAAGTTGCTTTTTCAGTTATGTGTGAGTGGCGTGGAGTTAACCTCTTTTCTTCTCTTCCAGTATTGCGTGTGTATAGACGACTGCTCCTCCAGTAACTGCATGTGTGGCCAACTCAGTATGCGCTGCTGGTATGATAAGGTGAGGACGCAGAACCTCCGGGGGGGTTAAACCCATGTTTGCGGGCTGAACTTTGCACAATTCAGGGTGTATAATAGCACTTCAAAAACAGTGCCTTGCACAGCTCCTCTATGTTTTGTTTTAAAATGCCTGAAGTTGTAGTCTCAGCTTTGAGAAGTATGTGATAATGACAAAATGCATACTCAGGGAAGCTTTTCTGTGTTATTTATTTGTGTTACTGTCATGCCAACTGAGCCATTAATTATACTCATGTGATAGAGAGCATTTAATAATCCATGCGTGAAATCGGCTTCCATTTCAGAGCAACATAGAAAATGCTGTAATATGTAAACAAGGGGAGGGTAGTAGAGAGATTTTTTTTGCCTGCTTTCAATTATTGTGTTCCTTCTGGATGAAGACAAAGTAAAGATGTGTTAACTGCACCATTGCCAGGAGCCTGGTTTGTTTTGGGTAAGGATGCTTCAATCCTCCAGGGAGGTTTTGAGGTTAATATTTGGACAGGTTCTGCTAAGATCAAAAGTTCTGTGTATTTCTGCAAGTTTCTCCCAGGGGGAATATTGGCATCTTTCTTTGCTTTGTAGCCATTTTATTTACACGTTAATAGGTGATTACATCTTTCAAGCCTTAAAAGCCAAATTTGTTAAATATGATGAACTGCGCCTATCGCTTCCTTGATCCTATGTGGTTGATAAATAATTGAATTGTAGCTGTTTTGGAAGTGTTATTTGGGAAAGATAATGTGGTTCACAGAACTTGGGTGTACTGGCCTTGTAATCTGGAAGTTTAGGCTCTATTCCAGAGCCAGACCGAGCATCCGCTTCTGCCCTCCAGCACTGCAAAATGATAATAATGATGATGCACACCGCTTTTTTGCACAGCACTGTAAGATTTTTTTTTTTTTTTTGGTGGTGCATAGGGTGATGCCAGGCAGCAAAAATCTAGACGGTCTCTTGCTGTTTGTCAGCTGCCGGTGGTCGTGGCAACTGTGCCGCTGTTGGGGTCGAGTGAAACCCAGAAGCTGAGGTCTGCCGCTGGTTTTGGGGAGGTCGGGGCATGCCTCCACCTTGGGGTTCTCTGGCCTGTTTTTATACTGGGGGGAATTTCTGCTCTTGACCTGCCTCTGGTTTGGAGGGGTCACAGGAATGGCCAACTGACCCAGTCTTGAATGCCTCTCTTCTTCAGGACGGCCGACTCCTGCCTGAATTCAACATGGCTGAGCCGCCGCTGATCTTTGAGTGTAACCACGCGTGCTCGTGCTGGCGGACCTGTAGGAACCGGGTGGGGCAGAATGGGCTCAGGTGAGCAGGAGGATCCAAACGCAGCTTGTCTTGGCAAGACCAACACCAAACTCATGAGCTTTCTGGCGCTCTACTCTCAGCTTGCCCATAACCCCCCCCCAAACCAGGACTTCCTGAGATGAGACAGATGTTGGGGCAAGTGCCACCACACAGCGGTGGGATGCAGATGGGTTCCTGTGTGCTGCTGGTGGGAACGAAGCAGCAGTGGGTTGATGGGCTCAATTAATATTTGCACGTTGCCCCTGTTGCTGTCATGTGGAAGTGCGGCATTCTTTCACCAGCCTGACCATCAAACACATAAATGGCTTGTGGGTTTGCATGAACAGCCTGGATATAACTTCTCAGGTGAAGATCGTGAAGAAAGTAACAGCAACAGAAACTGCAAAACCTTCATTTAGAAGATCTTGTAAGTTAGCAGTCTATATCAGGAATATAGGCCAGCATGCCCAGGCTTGGCTGCTTAAAATTTCCAAGTTATTGGCATGACTTCCCCTGAATTGGATACCTGAATACCTGTTGGCCTCAGTGCTGCAGATTAGGCTGCTAGGATTTTGGTGCCAGGCTAAAAATGTAAATGTTTTGTTGTGGACCTGTGCTATGGAGGAGTTTGTCACCACACTAAGCTCAAAGAAATCCCCTTGGAAAAAAAAAATTCTGCAAATTTTTTGTAGTACTGACAACACTTTTTTTGCAAGCTTTGTAGTTTCAATGACATTTTGCAACGTTAAAAATAAGTAAGGAAAAAGCTCGATGCGTTTCCACAGAACTCTACCCCTCTCTGTTTTTCCCTGCCAAGCTCCAGAGCTCCGGTGCCTACGTGGGTGTTTATTTAGGAGCTGTACAGCTCGAGCTGTTTCTTTTGCATTTTTGCCTTGCTAAAGTATTTTTCTGAAAGATTGGAAGGGTTGGAAACCCAACCAGGAGCCTGGGAGAGCGGCTCTTTGGGAAGCTGGGGATGAGGTCAGGTGCTTGGCAGAGCTGTGCTGGGGGTCCCTGGGGAGGCCACGGAGGAAACCTGCATTTGGGCTGCAGCGTGACACATGGGTGCTCCAGCTCCATTTTCGCTGCTTCCTTTATCAGATTTCCTCCAAATTAACTGCACTCGGCAGCGCACATGTTTCCATCTGGCAGGCTGACCCAGCTCAGCCGGGAAGCGGAGATGGGAGCTGCGGTCCCGCAGAGCCTGAACCTGAGCTTGGCTCTCTGCTCTGCTGTGAGGGACAGAGCGAAACATGGGGGAGCTTCTTCAAGCCTGAAATACAGCATTTTAACGGGTTTATCTGAGAGCGATTGTTCTCATCAAGTCACGTTTTGCCCTGGTGAAGGCTCCAGGAGCTGTGGGCAAATACGAGAACGTTCACAGCCCCTGGTTTGAGCTGACGGTGCAAGGAGGGAGTGGGTGGGGGGAAGAGAAGAGAAGTACTGGAAAAAGCAACAGGGTGAAGTTAAGGTGAGCATCGCGTTTCTCTTTATTCCGATAACAGCGTTGCTGAGAGTGGGTTTTAGTTCCCTTGGGGACAGAGCGAGCCTTCCCTAGCCCTGGAGACTGTTCATCCTGCACTTAACTCAAGTTCTGGCTGAGCAGGAGGCAGAATGACTTACAGGATTGTTTCTCTGCCTATAAACTCCATCAGTAAAATTCCACAGAGCGGCTATTACACCAAGAAGTTTCAAGTTGCAGCGCTTCTTCCTTGTCTTTCAGCCAGGGAGCTGGATATGATGGAGTTGCTAAATGCACTGGCCTCAGCAGAGGGCAAAGGGATCAGAGCACTTAGCTCAAGGTGTTCTTAATTCAGCATAAGCTCCTGCCTTCCCCTTGCAGCCCTCTCCCTGCAGAGCTGCGCTGCCTCAAGTCCCCTTCCACCTTCCCTGCCTTCCCCCGAGTGCGTGCAGGGAAGGGAAAAGAATTGCTGGTGGTGGGATACTGGTGTCCCATAGAATCATAGAATGGTTTAGGTTGGAAGGGACCTTAAAGATCACCCAGTCCCACCCCTGCCCTGGGCAGGGACACCTCCCACCAGCCCAGGTTGCTCCAAGCCCCGTCCAGCCTGGCCTTGAACCCCTCCAGGGATGGGGCAGCCACAGCTTCTCTGGGCAACCTGGGCCAGGGGCTCACCACCCTCACAGCCAAGAATTTCTTCCTCAGATCTCACTTAAATCTCCTCTCTACCCACGTGTAAATCAACGGCGTAACCACACGGAGCATCCAGTCCCATATGCTCTTCCCCAGTCCCTAGGTGAGCACCTTGTGAGGTGCAGCTGGGCAGGGAGAAGGGGTTGGTGGGTGCCTGTCCCTTGTCCCCCAGCAGTTCCCATCCCAGCATGTGCCCGCAGGCTCAGAGCAGCGGTGGGATGGAGCGTACTCACAGTGGTGCCAGGGTGAGAACTGGAGGGGTTGAATATTGAAATCACCGTTGGGTTTGTGCTGGGGGAAGTTGCTAGTTTTTTTGCTCATCTCTGAAAATTTGTTGTCTTTCTGCAGAGTGCTGCCATTAATGTGACTTCGTTCCCTCTTTTCCAGGACTCGATTGCAGCTTTATCGGACACAAAAGATGGGCTGGGGTGTGCGAACAATGCAAGACATTCCACTGGGAACCTTTGTGTGCGAGTAAGTTACTCAGCTTTCATTAGCTCAGGCAAATGCAGTGCTTCCTGCGGGCCGGGATGGTTTGCTCCTCTTTAAGGAGAGGTTTTCACGCAAATCTAATTGGCGCCGAGCTGCTTGCCCTCAGTCAGAGATTTCCTGACCCTGTTTCTTGCTCTGTTTGTCCTTTTCCTCATAGTGTGGAGCTTTGTCTACCCCTCTCTGTCTTGCTGGGATCTGTGCTTGGCTCTTGGACCCCTCTGAAACACAAGCGATGGGGGAAAAATGTTTGGGTTGTGCTGCAAATGTGCTCAACTGACGTGTTCACCCTGGATATAGGACATTTAAGGCCAAGGCAATTTGGAATGACTTTTTTATATCGGATCATTTTCTTTTTCAATACTGACTTCTCAAGAGGTTTTCCAGTGTCACGGCTCTGGCTTTAGTCTGATTCAGCAAAACAGTAAAGCACTTGGCGTTAAGCACATGTTTCGGCCCTGATTCAACAGAGTACTTAAGAACAAAAATGTTCAGATTTATGTCAAATGAAAAAACTGCTGTTGAACCCCACAGTTTTTAGGCTTTAAAGTGGTATATATATTTATTAAATATTTTGGAAAGTATTTGGAAAGTGAGTTAAGACCTTAATAAGGCTGGACTGGTGGCCTTAATGGAAGTAGATGCTAGGGGTTTTTTGGAACTAGTTATTGATGTTTTATAGAATTGGGGCGAGGGGTTGAGGAAGATTATTGCAGAATTTAAAAAAAAAAAAAAAAGAAGGAAATAAAAATCTGCAGGGAATCAGCCAAGTATTTCTTCCATGTTAGGAGCTGCCAGGTAATAAAATGTTTTTCAGAGGTGAAGATTAAAATTGCTGGTTTTGGGAAGTGTCTCCGGTCTGTCTTCTGGTGGAGCTTCCTGTTAAGTACCAAAGGTCTCTGTGTCCTGGTTCAGGGCCCAGAGATGAGCCAGAGCCTGCGAGCAAACGGCTCCCAAACAGAAAAGGCACGGACTTTACCAAATCCTACTGGAATACTGATATTTGAGAGAAATAAGCAATGGTGGATGGGCAGCCCAAGGAAACGGGGCAGCCCTGCATGATGGTGTAGTTACCAGAGATGGGCGCGTTGTTCAGCGCGTTGGAGCTGATGGGGTGCAGATACCACAACCGCGCTCAACTCTTCAAGCTCAACCCTTGCCAGGAGCTGCTGACAGTGTTTCCGTGGTAGGCGTTATCTTTGTTATCTAAATGAGCTGCATACTAAAAAACTGAACTAATTTATGTCTTGCCCGTGCAGGACCCTCCTTGTCCCCTCACTCTCACACGCACACGTTATTTACGCAACTCACCAGCTCCAGTCCTTCTCTCCTCCTCAAGCCAGCTGCACCAGTGTCCTTCGTGTGAGTCTTTGTGCAGCCTACGGACTTGGGTTCTTCTTTTTCTCATCTCTGGCAAAGTGCTCGGGGGCTGCTTGCACACAGCAGCTCCCGGGATCAGCTCCTGGGGGGAAGCATTTTGCATTAAACCTCAGGATTAGAGCTCTGAGCGGGTATTGGCTTTGTACAGGGGTTATTGCTCTGCTTTGGAAGGATGATAATTGTATTGGTGTAAGGATGGCTTTTATTCCATAGTTTTTCACGTATGCCCGCATGGGGGGCAAATCTGGAATAGGTCTCACAACACTTTTATTTTGCAAAACTCTGCTGGTCCCCACTGTTCCTGTGTGTAAATGCCTTTCTTACACACATACTGCTTTTCAGCCTGCTCTGTACCTCAGGTACCTTTCAGCTTTTCTCTGTAATCACTCCAAAAATGGCTTCCCTTTCTGCTTGCATGCATGCTGTCCCTCTGGCAGCCCGCGGCCGCTTCTGTCGGGAGCGTTGAGCAGCGCTGGGAGCAGTTTGGCAGCTGGGAGCACGGCTCCACCAGCACGGTGGCCAACCAGCCCTCCCGCCGTCATCTCCAGGGCTCCTCCGACCCCTCAGCAGCTCCAGACCCTCCTACTAACAGCCTCCAGTATCGTCAGTGCCATCCTGGAAGGAGCAGCTTAGCGAGGGAGATGCAGCAGTGCCATCCTCCCTGCCCCGCTGGGCTCCCATGGAGATTTTAGGCTCATCCCATAGATGCTCAGGAGGGTGCTTGTGTGCAGGTTTCTTCCCGACCTCCGAATTTCTCAGTGCTCAGACGTTGCTGTTGCTCGCCCTGTTGCTGTGGGTTGTTTCGGATCTGCTCTGTTCGTGCTTGGTTGTCAGATGGTGTAACTGCTCGTTTTGGAAACGGCACAGCTGGTTAAGAGCTTTTACTGGAGAGGCCTTGAATTAGTGGGATGCAGGAACCAGAGATTTGTGAGGATCTGCTCTCTGCCTTTCGGTGCACGTCCATTATGTGGTTTCCAAATACTTAATTTCTGTACAAAACAGTGATGCTGTCATAAGATACCGTCTGCATCCAGGCAGGTATTTTAGCCACACCTTGAGCCAGAGAAGCCCTAGACATCCCGTCTCCCCCATCCGTGGAAACTGCTGGAGCCTGTGCTAGGGACAGCTTGTTGCCCTTGATTTTTTGCATGCAGCGTGCTCTGATCTTGCGGTGATGAGTGGCACTGTAAAGCTCTGAGATGTAGTAGTTACTTGCCATCAGCATGCTGAACATCTTGCTGAGAAGAAAGATACTGGCTTGATTTCAGGAGTTTTTAAATCATAGAATCATAGAATTGGGTTGGAAGGGACCTCAAAGCCCACCCAGTGCCACCCCCTGCCCTGGGCAGGGACACCTCCCACCAGCCCAGGTTGCTCCAAGCCCCGTCCAGCCTGGCCTTGAACCCCTCCAGGGATGGGGCAGCCACAACTGAAGGGGCTGATGCTCCTGCTCTTTTTTTGGGCAGAAACACGTACCTCTTGCACATCCTTCCATAATTTTGGATCTGGGCAAGTAGGGAACCGTTTGTGTCAGGAAACAGACCTGGAAAGGAAATGAGTTACAGGAATAGTCTTTGAAGGAATATCAAAACAACAGTTTTTAATTAGATTGTGGGGTTTTGTTTCACTGGGTAGTAAACGTGAAGTGGCTGTCCCTGAGCAGCGTGTCTCTCCATGCAGCATTATTCAGCTGTTTCTCAGCTGCCGCTGGCTACTGTGCCGTGCTACAGCAATTCCTCTCCCTCTCTGGCCATCATCTTCCTATGGCTTTAGGTCACCAACAAGCGTGTGATTGCCAGTAACGCCGCAGCCTCACGGCAGCGCTTAATAAATAACACGATGGGGTTGGGGGCAAACAGGCGGCTCACATGCGGCGGCAGCCTCTTGCTCTGGCAGAGCAATTTGGCGGGATCGCTCACATTTGGGAACTGCAGCCAAACAGTCCCTTGTCACGGAGTGCGTGGGTCCTCTCCAGGTCAGTGTTTCGTGGCTCTCCTCTCCCCCAGCCCGAGAGTTAAATGCTGCCCTGACCACAGGGGGAAGTGGGTACGGTTGGTTAACACTTGGAAAATGCCTTGTGAGCTGCAGAGGCATGCTGTTGTAATGGCTGCTGGGCATGGAAGTCTCTGTTGATGCTGCGAAGAATATTTATTCGTATTGTGAATCCTTTGCTTATAATTAATTAGCGTCACGTTAAGCACTGGGAAGATTTACATATCAGAATCTACCATGCTGTTGCTTCTCTCTCGTATCCTCCCTCTGGCTCGGCACCTCTCCTCTTGTGTCTCCTACTTTGATTGCAAGCAGGGCAGGGCAGAAAACGTTGAACCTTGACAGTCTAAAACTCTTTAAGATGGAGCCAAGAAAACAAATGTGGGAATACCAGTGCAACGGGGACTCCTGCAACAAGGGAGTTCCCAGCAAAACCAGCATCTCTCTGGGGTGTGAAAGGTGGTGCGTGTATTTAGTCCTTCTGGGCAAGCCAGGCCAAGCAGCACGTGCTTCGCGGTGCTGGGAGGACCTGGTTGTGATCTGCCGTGCACCAGTTTTACAACAAGGTGGTTATTACTCGGATCACAGCTCTGATTTATTCGGGTTTGAAAGGGATTGAGAAAGAAGCCTAGATCCTTCCAGGGATCCGGGCAGGTTAGGTTAGACCTAAGACTTCTAAACCAAAACTTTTTAAGGTACTTAGTGTATGGAATTGGTCAAAGTAATTGGAAAATATAGGAAGGACAGAAACAAACACTTTGCATTGGGTTGTAGCCAGCACAAGCATTGCAGGGGTGTGTGGGGGAGCCAGGATGTGTCCGACTCTGCACCGTGAACATAAGGAGAATTGGATTAATAGGTTGATCTTGGCCAACGAAGAGATTTGCAAATGGAAACATAGTCCTCGGGAAAAGTGAATTTTGTTGGAAGTAAGACTCGATTTTTTAATATTAAAAGTGTTGCTCTGAAAAGATGGGAGTTTGGAGCCAGATTTTAGCTGCTCTAAGTTGGCAAAGCTGAGTTTGCCCGGGTGGCTCTGAGATGACCTGCGCTGCTCAGGCTGTGGGTTGCCGTCCGTAGCTGGGCTGTGTCCCTTTCTTTCCCTCTTCCCAGAAAGAGGTGTTAACCCCAAGCTTGTGGTTGCAGGAGCATCTTATTTCTGCCTTTCCTGTTTGTCCGCAGGTACGTTGGTGAGCTGATATCCGATTCTGAGGCAGACGTCCGTGAAGAGGACTCCTACCTCTTCGACCTTGACAACAAGGTACTGTATCTGAAGGTGTCTTAATGAGACAAACCCAAGGTCTTGCTTCTCCAAATGAGCAGAGACAGTATTTATCTCCATCTTGATGTACAGCGCGATCCGAAAGCCTGCAAAGAGAAGGACCGTGTCCTTGCTGCATTTTAAGCAAAATACAGAGTGTTTGAGGTAAGGCTTAGGGCTCGTTAAAATGATAAGAGAGCCCAGCAGTGCTGCGTCACCACGGTACGTGCTGCCCACACCAGTTTCGGTGCAAGATCCTCTTCTGTCAAAACCATTTGGGCATCCTGAGTTCAGTTGTTCAGTTTTTGATGCTCAAGTGTGTATATGCAGACTTGCAGCTCTGTTGATTGGCAGCTCTGTAAGTTCTTCATAAAAAGATGAGCTGGAAGACTGAAAAAAAAAAAAACCAACTGTGTTCACTTATAAAGGGATCCGTCAGATACCCCGGCAGGGACTTGAGGCTTGTTCTGCGGGTAGTTACCCTGCGCTGCGCTGCGGAGGGCTGTCTCAGAGCAGAAATCTTGCTTTGAAAAGTGCGATCTAAAGCTTTTAAGCAAAGCCATCACTTCAGACTTCCCTTGGGAGAGGAAAAGAGGAGAAAGGTGAGCTGGGGACTCAGTGGGGCGGCTTCCAAGGAATGCTGTAAAACAGTCTCTGTCTTGTTTCTGTCATCAGCTAGTGACACAAGAAACTTTGCTTTATTTTTTTGCCTTTTTTTTTTTAAAGCAGCACTCATTCAACAACTGAAAAAAAGATAAGTACTGAGTCTGGTAGTCAGTCTGAAAACAAGAGGGGTCAAACTGTGATTAAGAAGTTGAAAAGCAGCAGAGACTTCAGTCTGGTTTCTGCATTCATGAGCGAGAGCTCGCCTGGGCCTTGCCTTGCCTTTAGGTTGGCCCCTGCCTGCCTTGAGGGAGAACCTCTGCGTTCAGTGTCGAGCCTTCAGTGGAGGGAGACCTAAGTATGGGTGCAAGCACGTCATCTTTTCTCATGGTGTCTTCAAAGTGGTGCATCTGTAGAAAACCAGTCATGGAGTGATGGTTACGAGAAGGCCGTGGGGCTGGGTGGAGGAGGGCAGGGCAGAGCCAGCTGCGTCCTGTGGCCTCCTGAGCGATGGGAAATTAATTAAAGTTGTGAACCCCAACCCTGGGAGGGGCAGCCGTGGGGGCCTGGTGTGTCTTGAAGGAGTGGCCTGGGTGGACTGGTGCTGTAGTGAGAGACAAGGGTGAGGATGTCATTTCTGATGTCCCAGTACCTTGAGTTGTCACCCAAGGCCACGTGCGTGGTGAATCCTTCAGCGTGCCAGGTCCTGCAGTCACATCCCATTCCGCGCCTGAAAGAGGGCAAACATCAAACAGCCAAAACTTACTGCCAGGGCTGGGTTTCCAGGAGGAAGACAGAGCACAAGAGATGCTCTCGGAGCTTCCACTGGCTAAAGGGATGGTTTTCTTGTCTCTGTACTAGAGAGCTGGAAAAAACCCATGCTATTTCTGGGAAAGACGAGATTGAGTTTTAGCTGCTTTCTGGTCGTGTTACGCCACCCCTTCCCCACACACAGGCCCGTCCTCTGCAGTCCTTGCTCACATGCTTGGCCCTGCTGCGCTCCATCGAGGAGCGGCAGTGGTGGGGGCAGCATGCTGCTGCATCCCTGTGCCACTGCCTGCGGGCAAGAAGGGCTTTCTCTGGGTGTCCTCCCTTCTAGGAAACCCTGCTGCCTTCCCTCTCTTGAGAAGGAGATTCATCTCACCCCAGAGCAGGTTCATGGTTTCTCTTCTTCCTCTCTACTTGCCACTGTGTGACTCTTATGTTCCCGATACCCTCGAAGCAAGGTGGGAAGCAGTTTGCTTTGGGACTTGTCCTCCTCAGCAGCTTCACAAGTGAGGACGCTGCCCGTGCTGGTCAAGGCAGCAGGCTTCTTTCTCGAGAAACACATCTTGACTTCCGTGGTGGAGAGCTCAGGTCTCTCCAGGTTGGTCACTAGATGAGGTAGTGGGTGATGATGTCCTCACTAACCATGGCACTTCCATGGATGGAAGTGAGGGGGTGATGGGAATTACTTCTAACTGAAATTAGAGCTGGTAACGCCGTGTGTGATATGGGACCATGTGGGGTGACGCCTCCCCCAGTCGTTGGGACGTCTCCCCTGGGCTGCTGGACCAGGCGGGTGGTGTGATCTGGCACAGCTCGTCCATTAACGATTGCAAGGTGCTTGCCCAAAAGGGAGCTTGAGCACCGCTAATGGATCCTTTTGCTTTTGGCCTCTTTGCAACTGAAATTAGCTTCTGTAATTAAAGTCTCTGCTTTGCACAGTCATTCTCTGCTGGAATAAAAAAGCCCTGAGGGGGGGTTCTTTTATTTTCAAGGAAAACAAAATATTACTTGTTCTCTGTAAAGGGAATTTCTGTGTTCTCACTTTTATCTGCAAAAACCTGTGTTTTCTTGAGGCTCTGGCTTTGTGTTTCCTAGCTGTCATGTTCAATTAGAGGACAGAACGGATGCCGGTTCCCCTAATCCAGTGGCTTTTACCTATAAGGTGTTTGTCTGCACCAAACGTCGATCCCACTACGCCAAACTGGTGCTATAGTGGAGCAGAGCTGGGGAGAGCTGAGGTGCCAGCCAGTGTCAGGGGCATTTTAAAAGGTCTTTGGGCTTGTGGGGACAGAGGGACTTGCAGAAAACTGTTTTCAGAGTACTGTTGAATATAAAAGTGTGTGCGTTCTTTTAAACCCACAGTAGGTGTCTTGCCATGATGCGACGGTTCTTAAAGCTCTCCAGAGTTTTAATGGAATGACCAAGAGTTTGGTCATTTGTTGGTTTTTGTTTGTTTGGTTTTTTTTTTTAAACAAGCAGCAGTAATACTATGAAACCCGACCTCATTTAATGAAAGATGCAACGTTTCTCCTCTAGGATGGAGAGGTGTACTGCATAGATGCCCGTTTCTATGGCAACATCAGCCGCTTTATAAACCACCTCTGCGAGCCAAACCTCATCCCGGTGCGAGTCTTCATGTCGCATCAGGACCTCCGCTTCCCCAGGATCGCCTTCTTCAGCACCAGGCATATAGAAGCCGGAGAAGAAATCGGGTAGGTGCCGTCCCCGGGGAAGGGTGGAGTGCAGAGGGACGAAAGCTCTGCAGCTTCTGGCT
The DNA here is from genome assembly GCA_013398915.1 of Dromas ardeola. Taxonomy (NCBI): domain Eukaryota; kingdom Metazoa; phylum Chordata; class Aves; order Charadriiformes; family Dromadidae; genus Dromas; species Dromas ardeola. Next base: position 144,170 of record VYZM01009309.1, on the reverse strand, counting down.
GGTTCGCTCCATCCCTTCACTCCCCGGGCCGTGTCCCCAGGGTCCCCCAGGGATCCTACAAGCGCGCTCCCTCCCTTGAAGCTTTCAAAAACCCAGATGGCGGCAGCACCAAGGTTTGCTGAGCCCAGCGTGTTGCGCTGCTGCACGGTCCCTTTTGCTCCTGCCTGCTGCTGCTTTGCAGTGACCCCCGTCTCTTGTCTCTCTCTTGGCAGCTTTGACTACGGTGACAGGTTCTGGGACATCAAAGGCAAATACTTCAGCTGTCAGTGCGGTTCACCCAAGTGCAAACACTCGAGCTCAGCGCTGGCCCAGCGGCAGGCGAGCACCTCGTCCCAGGACACGCAGGAAAACGGGCTCCCCGACACCAGCTCTGCCACGGCAGCCGGCCCCTTTTGAGGCTCAGCTCCCCAGAGACTGACTTGTTTTAACCCTAGAGATTCACATACTGTCTGAATTTCCATTTAAAGAGAAAAAAAAAAAAAAAAAAAAAAAAAAAGAAAAGAAAAAAAAAACCCACTCAAGGAAAGCCAGGGGTTTGTGACACTTAGGGCTGTGCCACCGACTGTTACTTGAGGAATAAGTAAAAGCGAATCCCGCCTCCGTGATGTTGTTCTCCCCTCCCTGGTCCTGGAAAGCTGCTGGTTTTCACAGTTGCGTGTGGAGGGGTGGCTGTTGCGTTTTTATTTTTTTCCATGCGAGCTGTCCTGGCCTCCGTCTCTTAATGTGCTAAGTGTTGTCAGAGCCAAGGGAGAGCAGCCGTCCTCCGACTATTGTTAATTGAATGGATCGCTCATGCCAAGTCATCTCCAGTTCACTTGTAATAAACTTTGAATACTTGATGGGACTTTCTTTCTAAAAGCCGGGGGGAGCAGGGAGGGGGAGGGAGGTGCTGGCCTTTGGGTTTGCTCGGCACAGGGCACAGCCCCGGGGCAGGTTCTGCTGGTTGTTTTTTGTTGGTTTGATTGGTTTTTGGTTTTTTTTTTTTTTTTTTTTTTTATCATGGATTTCTCCCACATCTCGCAGGATGTTGCGGTGGGGCCTTTCCCTAGGAGCTAGAGGGCGTTTCTAACAAATACCCTCCTTGTTCCTAAATCCACCGGCTTTTTTCTCTTCCAAGGAGAAGAAACCCACAGTCCTTACAATCCCTTTGATCCCCGGCTCTCTCCCGAGCCCACCAGAGACGCTTCCCCCGAGACCCCGCTCCCCCCCGGGCTTTCTCCGTTACAAACCAGCTCTCGTCTGCGCCGCTCGGCCGCGTTTCTGTCTCAGTGTTCGGTTCGTCCGTGGAAGGATTTCCCTCGCCCCGCTTTTAGAGAGGGAAGGTTGAAGGGGATTGTACAAGACACTAACTTCTTAAGAAAATCAGTTGGTTTTTTTTTTCTCTTTTTTTTAAAAAATAAAGCGACTGAGATATATATATTATAGAGAACCTCGACTCACGACCGCCAGCTGGGGCGAACAGCAGACGGGACACGTCACGGCGAGAAGATCCTAGATGCCACCAGCTCGTCTGTTCCCATCACTTTTCTCAACGCTGGGCACCTTCGATTAATTTTTAAGCCACACGCTATGAGGTTTCAATAAACTGATTTATTTTTTACCATTACCGAAACATTGGGGACTAGCATTAAAAAGAAAAAAAAAAATTAAAAAAAAAACACAAACAAACAAACAAACAAACAAAAAAACGACAACAAAAAGAAACCACAAAACAAAACGGTGCTGATTCTGGTGTGATTTTTTGCTCACCACGTGAATATAAACTATCAATTGTATAAAAAGAACAAAGTGATTTTAGTATAAAAATGCAGGAAAAAAACAGAACTTTTTTTAAATTGTTAGTATTGTAGTGTGAATAAATTTGCCATCACCTTTTGTGTGGTGGCTGGGCAGGTCATTATCTTAATTTTTTTTTTTTTTTTGCATATATCTTTAAATACTGTAATTAGTGCAGTAACAGGTTTTTTTTGTTCATCTCTTCTAGAACATTCATAATGCCGTCATGTTTATTATTATTATTATTTTTTTTCTGTTAATGTTTTTGACAGTTTTAAAGGAGCAGTCTTTGGGCTCTGATCATTTTCTTGTTCTGTTTTCAATGAAATCAATAAAAAAAGCAAAAAAAAAAAAAAAAGTGCTTTAAAAGGAGTTTGGCTTTTTTGTCTGCTGGTGGCGATGGGAGGGGGGCAGGGGGGGCTGGTGCCAGGGGTGAGTTTCTCATCCTTGGGCTTGAAGGNCAAGAAAAAAGAAGCCTGATTCCGCTTTCCTCTTGTTCAGGGGGGTTTGGTTTTTAAATTTTGCCTAATTTTTCAATCTGAAGTTCACCCAGTGTGGGTCCTGGTT
>VYZM01009309.1:116195-141756 GCA_013398915.1 Dromas ardeola | reverse complement strand
GATGCCCCCCCAGCACCCACACGGAGGCGATTAAATAAATCAAAAAGGCCAAGGAAAGGGGCGAGGGGGAGAATCTCCTACTTGCCAGCAGCCCCCGGGGTGTTTCCTATCCCGGGAGGCGACGGGGGCTGCGGGGTTTTGGCTGGGGCAGGGGCTGGGTTTGGGGCTGCTGTGGGGGGTGAGTCGCAGGGGAGTGGAGCCAGGGGGTCCCCGGGGTGCCAGGTCCCAGCTGGGTGACGAAGCACGGCCACCGCACGCCCTCGCCCTTAACCCGCCGCATCAGGGAAACGCTCACCGCCCTGAGTCCCTGCCAGTCCATCGCTCATAAAAATATTCATAAACGGTAGGAAAATCCCTTCCCGATGCCAGCTGGGGAGGCGGGAGGAGCGCGGAGGGCTTTGCCCGTAGCCGCACACGCTCACCCACCTCTGGCCCACCCGGTAGGAGCCTTCGTCACCGCAGAGCCCTGGCGGTGCCCTCATCATCCTTGTCCATGGGCCCCTTCAGGACAGAGCTGCTCCCGGCTTCCAACTCCACAGCCCCGTGGCTGAGACCCCTCACGGGCCGTCCCCATCCCTGTTGCAGTTCCCATCCCCATCCCCCTGGCACCTTCAGCAGCTCCCAGGTGTTTTTTCCCCGTGCTGGGGACGTCCCTGCTGGCTTCAGCCTCACCCTGCTCCATCCCAGCCCCAGCTGGGCTCCGGGCTTAGAATCCTAGAATGGTTTAGGTTGGAATGGACCTTAAAGATCACCCAGTGCCACCCCCTGCCCTGGGCAGGGACACCTCCCACCAGCCCAGGTTGCTCCAAGCCCCGTCCAACCTGGCCTTGAACCCCTCCAGGGATGGGGCAGCCACAGCTTCTCTGGGCAACCTGGGCCAGGGGCTCACCACCCTCACAGCCAAGAATTTCTGCCCAATACCTCATCTAAATCTCCCCTCTTTCAGTTTAAAACCATCACCCCTCATCCTATCATTACATGCCCTTGTAAAAAGTCTGTCTCCTGTAGGGAGACCCCCTTTCCCGTAGGCCCCCTTCAGATACTGGAAGGATACTGGAACATTTGCTGCCATCCTCCTCCCTCTGGGCACTTTTGTTGCCGGTGGAGAAGGTGAGATCCCCCAAACCATCCACATCTGGCAGCTTGAGGTCAATAAAACACCGTGTCTGTAGGTTGGTTCTGTTGGATGAGAAACGATGGGTTTTGCCGCGAGAATTGCGAAGGGCGCAGTCAGGAACAGCCAGAGCTGTCGGGGAAAGCGAGCAGAACCCTTGAGGACACTCACGTGCCCTCACAGGTCGAGGCCATTTAACTACGGGCTAATGCTAATTATAATAATACATTCCAATATTGTATAATTAAACAGTATAATGAAAATAATATGCTTTAATTGAAGGTGAGAAGTGGAAAACCCCCAGAGAAATCTAATGTCTGAATGTAACTTTCCTGGAATCGGTTCTTTTCCTGGGGCTGAGGGTGGGAAACGTGCGGTTTCGGCGGTGTGGGGGGTCACGGGATGCTGGTCCTGGGTGCGGAGGGGATTTGCTCCCAGCGGAGATGGGCAGAGCTTGAAAATCACCAGCTTGCACAGAGTCACAGGTAACCCCCAGCCTTTGCTTTTCTGTGCAAATAACTGAAAATTAAATGTACATATTTAATGCCTCCCCACATTTCCACAGGTGAGGATGAGCCGGAGAAGGGCTGTCTGTTTGAACGGGAATTTTTCACTCTGAGGGTGGTGTGAGAGATGCAAAGAAACCTTCAGCCCTTCATTTGCCTTTTCCTGGGGATTTTGGCACTCAGTGTGCAAGACTTTGGGACATCCCCACGGTCACGCAGCCGTCCCGGGGAGCAGGACCGGGGCTGGATGCTGGATTTGGGTGCTGAGCTCAGATGGAACATCTTCTGCATCCCGCAGCATCCCACCCTCATCCATATGGCTGGGAGGAGGATAACGGGGCAAAAAAGCTGATTTTACAGAGCTGGAGGAGATGCCACTCTCTTTCCATGTATGGGATATCCCTGCTCCCCTTCTTCTTCCCACTGGATCTCCCCATTGGATGTCGGGAACCCCCCCAGGCCAAGATGGGGGTGTGCGGTGGGTCTGGACCGAGCTGGGTCCTGTGCCCAGCACATGCTCTGCGGGACAGGGTGTGACGGCCCTTTTTGGGGTGCTGCACCCCACTCACACCTTGGGGCGTGGGGGGGGGAGTTGTGCTAATTCCCTACAGCAGCGGGGCCGGGCGATTCGGGGTCCCTTGTCGGGGGACCGGGCTGTGGCGCTGAGCTGGGCTCCACCCTGCGCCCCCTCCTGAAGGGCATCAGCCCCCTATAGCTATAGGGAGCATCGCACAGGGGCCGATCGCCTGCTCTGGGGCCAGGGGGTGACACGTGGATGGACCAAACCCAGCCTCGTGGGATCTCACGGCATTTCCCCGAGCCCACCCTCGGTCACCGAGAGGTCGTGGAGCTGCTGAGTTCGTGCTGGCTCATCTCTCCGGGGGGGTGCCGGGCACAGGGGGGTGTTAGAAAGGCACCCGAAGGCAGCGGCCATCACCCTGCAGCTGAACTGGCCCAGCAAAGCCATAAAATGACCCTGAAATACCGGACCTGACCCGGCTTCTCCTCTCTACAGACTCTGTCTCTCCCTCCATCCCGCAGCGCTGACCTCCCTCACTAAGGAAACGCCAGCGAGGGCGATGGTTATTCCGCAGCCCGGGAGCAGCAGGTAAGAGCTATAAAAGCTCTATAAATGTACGATTTCACCCCACGTCTCATTTCTGAGCCTTTGCCAGGGCTAGAAGAAATATTAGTTTATCTCACTGATAGCACAGAATACTCCTTCGTCTGCTGAAAGAGCTCCCTTATCGCCCTTTTAATTTCCTTTCCAGTGTTACAGGGCAGGATGAAAAGCCACAGGCGCTGGCGCTGCCGGCAGGGAAAGGCCTGATATCCCGGCTGCTGGCTATGGGAGCCTCGCGTCAGGCTGAGGGTCAAGTTTAAAGCCTGCAGACGGGATGGGGGCGATGAAGCAGGCGAGGTGAGAGGTGTTGATGCCGGCGGAAGGTCGGGCTCAGCCCCCCCATCCCTTCCCCAGGCAACAGCACTAATGGAGTAAATGCGCAGAAAAAGTAATTATTACTTAACGCTGCCTGCGAGCGGAGGTGTGATGCTGCCGTTTTAATTGGGAGGGGGAGGTTGACCAAGCTCAGCCTCACACCTGAGTTTTCCTGCTCGACTCAGCTTTTTAATTTCTGTTTAACAGCCGCGAGGGTCGTTAAAGAGGCTTCGGCACCTCCCGGCTGCGCTGAGCCTCTGCCGGGGCTGCCGCGTTGCTGGAGGCGCCAGGCAGGAGGCTCGGGGGAACGAGGTCTTGCTGGAGGTACCTGCGTGCCCGGGGAGGTGGCAGCGCCCGTCAGTCCGGCTGGGGCCAGGAGAAGCCACAGACACCAAATGGTACAGCTCCAGCGGTGGCTCCGGCACAGGATGGGGCTCATCCCGGCCGGCCCCGGCTGCCTGGGGCTCCGTACCCAGCCTGGTGAGAGCTGCTTCCCCCAGAGCTCGGGCAGAGCCCAGCCGTCGGGTCACCTCTGCTCTCACGGCAGCGCCAAAGGGACCTCAACAGCCCTTGCCGCAAGGAAATGTCCCTGTGCCTGGAAATTTTGTATTTCATAGAATCATAGAATCGTCTATGTTGGAAGGGACCTTTCAGGTCATCAAGTCCAACCATCAACCCAACACTGCCCAAACCACCACTACCCCATGTCCCTCAGCACCACATCTGCCCGGCTTTTAAGTCCCGCCAGGGATGGTGACTCCACCACTGCCCTGGGCAGCCTGTTCCAAGGCTTGATAACACCTTCAGTGAAGAAATTTTTCCTAATATCCATCCTAAACGTCCCCTGGCGCAACTTGAGGCCGTTTCCTCTTGTCCCATCAGCTGTTCCTTGGGAGAAGAGCCCGACCCCCCCCGGCTACCCCCTCCTTTCAGGGAGCTGCAGAAAGCGAGAAGGTCTCCCCTCAGCCTCCTTTTCTCCAGGCTGAACACCCCCAGCTCCCTCAGCTGCTCCTCACAAGACTTGTGCTCTAAATTTTGTATTTATAATGGATAAATGCCCTGCCAGCCCCTCGGGGATGGGTGGGGAACTGGAAGGAGAGAAACTCAGGCAACGAGAGTGTCCCCACCATGTTACACCCTGATCAGCATGTGCAGAGGTGGCCAGAACAGCTGGGGTTTGTCAAGCAGCCCCTCACCATCCTTTCTCTTGGAGACCTGAAGGGATTGCAGGTACCTAAGATGAAGGTCCTGGTCCTTGTCCCCTCCTTAGACCTTCTGGGACCAGGGGGTTTATGCCCCAGGGCTGCCAATGCTCTCATTAAAGCCATCACAGCCTGATGTTTGGCTGGGATTGAATTCATCATTACAGCAAACCTCCCCAGCTGACCTGGTAGGAGCAAGGCATCGGCACAGTAAGCCAAGACGTTGTTTAAATACTCGGAGCTCTGCTATCTAACAAGAATGACAAGAGATTACATTAGGAAAAGGGCCGGCTATTTTAAGAGGGATCCATTTGCCAACTTTCCTGGCTGCAGAAATCTTTAATGCTGCCGCAGGAATAGAAAGCGTTGGACACATATGGATCCTACGCGCCCAGTGAACCACTGAGGGGGGTTTGCAAAAGGCATAAAAAGCCCAAGCAGAGCATTTTAGGCTGAGTTAATTTTATGGAGGTGGCTGGGGAGCAGGGCAGGGACAGGCACAGGCACCTGTGGGGACACCAGAGGAACCACAGCTGTATTTAGGATGCTCTTCCCTTCCCTAGGGAAAGGAGGAGAAGGGTAAGCATTACCAGCTGACCCTCTTTACAGGCAAATTAATTCCCATCCCACCCTGCTGCTGCCCTGCTAGGGGTGCTTTAAAGCACCAGTGCTGGGGTAGGAGTGTGGGGTTGGTGGGATGTTCTGTAGCTGAATAAGCAAAACTAGAGGTAAGTTGGGGATTTGTGGTGTTGAGAAGGTAGAAAATACCCAGATGTTTGGGTTAGAAGATCTCTCTGCTTGGGTGTTGCTTGCTGCATCAGGCTCATCCCTTGAGAGCCCAGGCAGGTGGATGTCTGGAGCCCATCATGTCGAGGACGTGAAGCACCTGATTATTGGTAGCTTCCCTGTCCTCTGGAGGAGCCTCCATCTGTGTTTTCGGAGTGAGTTTGATTTAAATGGTGATGTATTTGTCTGTGATTTGTAATAAGCTTAAAAAAAAAAATCAGCAGTCCTTGTTTGAAAAGCAGAACAGCATGCAAGAAATCATTGAGGGTTTTTTTCCTTCTTTCAGAAAGTATAGCAGCAATGAAATAGCGGTGATGGGTAAATAATAAAAGCCTTCTGTGTGGCTCACTCATGCTAGATAAAGCCCCACTGATGCAGGGCTCAGGGTGGGCAGAAAATATTCCACCTGAGCAGCAATTAGTGCACTTGGCTTTGTCTTTGTTGTGCTTTGTAAATATAATTCTGAACAGCAGATAAGCTTTACCCAGACATAATAAGATGAATATCCTTTTCTTCTGCCTCTGCTGGGAAGAGAATTTCTCTCTAGTTGTGCAGCTGTTGGAGGGAAAATAACTGAAATAAATTGCTTGGGAATTTGTGAACAGCAAACATGGCCTGCAACATTAGCAATAATAACTGTATAAATGAGTAAAAAAGGATTGGGGAGAACATCCTCAATTATATCATGAACATCCCTTCAATGCAGACTTGGGTTGGAAGAAGTTGAGGAACTTTTGTGGCATGAAAGCATTTTGTTTTGCTGAGGATGGTGTGTGTTTTCCCTCCTGCTCTGGCAGGGAGCTGCTTTTCTGCCCATGGTGCAGATCTCCCGGAGCAGCCGCAGCTTCTCCGGGTCGAGTTCGGTACCTGAGGGGAGGCTGCAGCTGTAGAGCTCGGGGTGGAGAGAGAGCAGGAGTTGATGACTCGGTGGATGGATGCGTGATGCTCAACATCTGCACCCAGCGCGGGGACTGGAGTGGGGAAGTGCCGAGCTGCTGGTTGTTAAACAGGAGGCAAAAATGGGCTCGGGCAGGTCTGTGTTGATGTACTTTGTGCCTAAGCTGTCCCTGCATTTCATTTGGGTGTAAGTCCTCTTCTTGAACTCAAGTGTTGCTAAATTGCTCAGCTGTGAGACCCCAATGTGCCCTGCTCTGCCCCAGGGTTGGTTGTGTTTGGTGGTGGATGAGCAATCCCCTGCCTTGCCTCTTGCTCGCCCTGTATCAAGGCTTTGTGTGTTTTAAGGAGTGAGTTTGCTCCTTTGTGTGTTTTAAGGAGTGAGTTTGCACCTTTGTGTGTTTTAAGGAGTGAGTTTGCACCTTTGTGTGTTTTAAGGAGTGAGTTTGCACCTTTGTGTGTTTTAAGGAGTGAGTTTGCACCTTTGTGTGTTTTAAGGAGTGAGTTTGCACCTTTGTGTGTTTTAAGGAGTGAGTTTGCACCTTTGTGTGTTTTAAGGAGTGAGTTTGCACCTTTGAAGTAGATCCTCCTACCCATTCCTCTGTCACCCCTCTATCTTCTCAGTATCTGGAAGATCTCTCTTTGCCTCAGTTTCCCATCAGTAAAATGAGACCAGAACCTCCCAGTGCATCGGGTGGTCCTTTGTGCTCTGGACTTGCCCACAGGCATTTGAGAAAACCTCACCCCAAGTCATTAACAGCTAATGAGGGTGCTGCTCTGCTGGGTTCTGCATGTGCCTGTGGGAGGAGACCCTCCTGCTCTCATATGAAGACTAATAGAAGGCCAGGGATCTGGGTCCAAACTTGTGAAGACAACGGGGGAGACAAAAAAAGAGTCCGGTATAATGTTGTTTTTTAAGAGGACCAAGCTGCTTCTGCAAAACTAGCCTGGAAAACATACTCGATTGTTTCAGCAGACATATTTTTAGTTCATTTTTTTTTGTGGTGAAAGTACTACCGCGAACTTCATTAATGCATTGCGAAGAAGGGAAAAGAAAACCAAATGACTTGTAAACTTTCCATCCTTGTCTCTCCATGCAGCGGATCTGCTGGTAAAGGTGGGGGCAAACCCCCAGGCTGCGTGTGCTCCGAATTCAACGGTCTGGCTGCTGAATGGATGTGGCTCTGGGATAATTAGCAGCCTCCCACCTGCTGTGCTGGGCACCTCCCAGGACACAGAAACCTCCCAGGACACAGAAACCTCCCAGGACGGCTCTCCAGCTCTACGACAGCAGGAGACCCAGAGTCTGCAACTACAGACAAACCATCTCCCCAGATACGGCCACCTCCGCTTTGGGGCACAGCGCTTTAGATGGTTTCTCTGCACGCAGTTTCAGCTTTGTGCAGACTCCTGCATCTGGCTTTCTACGGGGGTTGTGTTTCTGTATGGCTGGAAGGTGACGGTCCCTGTGCCATTGCTGGGAGCTGCCTGCTGGCATGGCAGCTCTGCTGCTTGGAAAAGCGCTTGCTGGACCCTCTGCTGTTGCCTGAGGGCTGTTTGCTGCCTCTGCATTTGCCCTGACTGCGTGTGGAAACCTCCCCTGTGCTTAAAAACACACGTTGGTTTGGACGGTGCCTGGACCTCGAGGTCTACTGGCCAAAGCAAAATCAGTTTTTTCCAGTTATTTGCAATGTCTCCATGATTCTTCCTAAACTACATGCAGAAAAAAAGACAAAGCTCGGTGGCTCGGTTCAGCGCAGATCTCCCCGTCCTTCCAGCATGGGATGGAAGATAGAGCTGCCCGAGGGGAGCTCCTGGTGCTGAGCCCTCCTTGGACCCGCGCTGCGCTGCCCGGGTGATCCCAGAGTCATCGCTGCCCCATGGACTCTGCAGTGCCAGGCTCCTGCTGATGGCGGGCAGAGGATGGGGACAGAAAAGGGGTCCCTGGGAGCTGCCGCCTCCCCGAGCCGCGGGGGCGGCCATCAACCAGACCTGAAATGTTACATTTCTCTAGAACAACAGTTTTGCTGCATATTGGATTCTGTTAAAGGAATTCAATTTAGAAAACATTATGCCAGGGAGAGGAGGAGAAGGGCAAAACATTATGGCTAAATAATTTCAATTAACCATTCCAGACCTTTCTTGCTAATTCAGTTGAAATAAGTGCTGCCTGGTCTACAGATCTGCAGAACCGAGAGCCCCTCGCAGCATCAGCGAATGCAGCTTCAGCGATGTCTATGATGACTCCTTCCAGCTGAGGGTGGACCTAAGGACATGCTGTTTTGACATTATTGAGCCTTAATTCTTGAAGCAAAACAGAGAAAGAAAAATCTGGACTGTGAAATAGAGCCCAGATCCCTCTTCTGCAGCCAGGCCTTGCTGCCACTTAACTTGGCACATAGTACAATTTTCAAGCTAATTCTTAAATCAGTGTAAACATCCAAGTATGTCCTAGAACTAGGCAAATTATCTAACTCGATTCTGTTCTGAAAAAACAACGCAGATACAAATGTGAAGCTTTACCAGAAGTCTTTGGCCATCAACCATGCTTTTGAAATCCAGCGGGGATTCATGCTAGGGAAAGTAAAATTCACTGTTCAGGTGATTGATTGTTCTTCATTGGCCTTTTAAGTAGTTGCCCTTGGCATTAAGAGACCAAGGAGTGTCAGGCTGCTTTCCTTGCCCAGCTGCACTCCAGGTCAATCCCCAGATTTGGATGACAGTAATATTTACTCATGGTTGTGAGTGCTAGAAATTCCTGGGATTTCAGTTCAAAATCAAAGGGAGCTCAAAGGCATGGAGGTTGGGGAGTGCAGTAAAGCCCTGACCAACCTGTCTGGGCTTTATCACCATATCTCTGCCAGCTCTAATTTCTGCAGGGAACATCGTCCCTGAGCTTCCCAGACAACTCTCGTTCCTTCAGTCCCCTTTTTTTTGGCATCCTAAAAAAATGACAATGAAGAGTTGAAAACAGCTTTTTTTTTTCCCCAAATGTTTACATGCCACCTTTATTCACTTGTCTAAATATGTCTTCCCTCCAGTTGCTTTCCTTTCTCGTGTGAAGTCTTAATTTGGTTATGAATTTTGCTGGGCAAAGACCATGTGGCTGTATAAGTTCGTGACCTGTGTGGTTACTGATCAAATAAGTTCAGAGGATGCAGTATAAAATCTCAGACCTTTCAGTACCTTTCTTCTCTAGCATTGTGGAAAGTGCTGGTTTTTTTGCTTGCTCTCCTCCATCTGTTGTCTTTCTACTCTTTTCCTTTTTATTTTCATTCTCTAACCTGGTATTTGTCTCGCTCCTCTCGCTGGTGAGGCTTTCTCCTGTATCTGCTTATAGGGGGGTGGGGGTGGGAAAAGAGCTTTGATTTTCCTCTTAGCAGGAAAAGCAGCTTCCACCCAGGGTGCCCTGACCTTGTGCTGCTCAGACTCTGCTGGGGCCCAGTGTTTAAGGACAAACTGTTGCTACAGTTTTACCAAAAAAAAAAAAAAAAAAAAATCAACATGTGGCATTAGATCTAGGGGTTTTTTGCTTTTCTGGTCCCTCTGTCTCCCATCACCTACTCCACGCTAGATGTGTGAAGCTACCTGGAAGATGGGTTTCCTTATGGGCTGTGCAGAGGTTTTTCTTTTCTTTCAAAAGAAGCAGAACTCTTGATGTTGGTTGATGCATCTTCACTCTGCTGGAGAGATGCAGGCCTGGAAGCTGTCAAGGAGGCTCTTTCATGAGCACTTTAGAGCAAAAAATGAAACTGCTGCCTGAAGAGTAGATGGGACTAATGAAGCTGTTTTGTCTTTTCCATTTGTATGTACACAGGGTAGGGGTAAGGGGAATCCTACAGTGTAGCAAACACATGTAGGGTAAAGCAGTTAATAGGATGAAAATGAAATCAAAATCCAGGACTTTAATTAAGAAGCTGGTTTTATTCACATCCTGGGAGAAATGCCCCCACATCAGAAATGCCAAACACTTACTGGATTGCAGTCTCACGCAGGCTGAGTCCTGCAGGTCACTGACAACCCAGCAGCATTATTAAATGTTATTTTCAACTGTGTCCTCAGTAGATAACAAGAAGGGAAGACAATGAGGGAAGAAACAAGGATGCTGTCTAATGCATCCGCATCTAAGTGTGGCCAGTAGGTCAGGGGAGGTGATTTTCCTCCTTTACTCCACTCTCATGAGACCCCACCTGGAGTATCGTGTCCAGCTTTGGAGTCCTCAACACAAGAATCGACCTGTTGGAACATGTCCAGAGGAGGCGGCAAAGATGCTGGGAGGGCTGGAGCCCCTCTGCTGTGGGGACAGGCTGAGAGAGTTGGGGGGTTCAGCCTGGAGAAGAGAAGGCTCCGGGGAGACCTTCCAGCCCCTTCCAGTCCCTCAAGGGGCTCCAGGAAAGCTGGGGAGGGACTCTGGGTCAGGGAGGGGGGCCATGGGCCGAGGGGGAATGGCTTCAAACTGCAAGAAGGGAGAGTTAGATGAGATATCGGGCAGAAATTCTTTGCTGTGAGGGTGGTGAGCCCCTGGCCCAGGTTGCCCAGAGAAGCTGTGGCTGGCCCATCCCTGGAGGGGTTCAAGGCCAGGCTGGACGGGGCTTGGAGCAACCTGGGCTGGTGGGAGGGGTCCCTGCCCAGGGCAGGGGGGGGCACTGGGTGGGCTTTAAGGTCCCTTCCGACCCAAACCATTCTGTGATTCTAATGGTCCTCCAGCTTTGGGAACTGCTGCTCAGAGTTACACAGGTGTTTGGGGTTGATCTATGCAGACCCCAAACTCCCGTATGTGTCTTTCTGCAGGCTTCATGCAAGGAGAGGATCCGTTTCTGAGTGAGGAGGGGGTTTATAGGGCTCCGACGAGGGAACGCCAAGAGTGCATAACACTTCTCTTAGAAAGTATTGAGCTCCTTAACTTTTATGCCACTTGCAAAGCAAAATGAGCCTGATGTGTTTACTTCTCAGTGAAGTGAAAAATGCAGCCGTTCCCAAGAACTAATCCTTTATTAAACTGTCTGAAATGGGAACAGTAAAGATCTCAGTAAACAGAAATATTTGAAACAGTGAACTGGGTTGACCAGTTCTTGCGTGTTATCAAATGTTTTATGACTAAAGCAAGTGACCATTTTCTGGTTAAAATATTGAATTTTTGTCCTGGTTGTGTAGAAAATGAATGAGGTGCTTGGAAAGGTCAGAAAATGGATAGTTGAAGACCATGCCTGGCAGCACAAGCGTAGTGCTAGACCTCATGTTTGCAGGCTGACTTGGCAGAGGAGGCTGATGGAGCTGGGAGTAAGCTGAAGAGAAGAGCAGGGCTGTACGGAACTGCCCTGTGGGCCCATTTCTCCATCCTGGCAGGGAGACGTGACCTCAAAGTGAGCAAAATAGTCGTCCTCCTCTCAGATTTTTCTCTTCCCAGATAATGTAAATCAGTCGCAGTTGTCGCGGGCGGAGTGATTATCTTCACTCGTAAGAGAGAAGTAGCGAAATATTTATTAATACAAAACAGTGATTTAACAAAGTGAGTAGTGAATGCGACAGTGTTTTACAAGATTTGATGGAAAGGTACACTTGATTACTTACTGCACAGAGGCCAGGGTCAGACGAGCTGTCAGGGGGTCACTTCTGTTGAGTCCCGAGGTTCAGAAAGGACCCCCTGGCTTTCTAAACTCCTTCTCAGAGGGGTCTGGGTGCAGCTGGATGCAATTCTATTCCCAGACTTGGTCAACAGCTTATGTCTAAAGGATTCTATGCGCAATCAATCCTTTATGTCACTTAGCTAAGATTTCAAAGTTTAGCATGCTATCAGTCACCAAGAATCTGTGGCGGCAAGGAATCTCTCAGCCTCGAGGAGTAGAACCTTAAGTGGGTGTCCCCACTCAAGGGGAGATCCTGGCGTGCAGCCCCTGCCGTGCAGGAGAGCTCAAAGAGCTCTTGGGCTCTCCACTATTTGTAGAGTAAGATAATTGACCTATAGCCATATTCCCATGGGAACAAATTATCTAGGTCCCCGCTCCAGACAGTGTTTTGACTGTGTTGCCAGCCATCCCCCAAAGTCCAGGTGCAACTCATCACAGCTCCCACTGATGGTTGTGGCTTGAGCAGGAGCCGGGCGGTGGGGGAATGGGAGAGCACACTGCCACAAGGGTGAGGCTTGATGATTTAGATGTGATTTGTTTTGCTTGTAACTTTTCGCCATTTGTGCCGTCGGCTGCTGTTAGTACCTGAGCAGAAAGCCAGTCTTTTATTAACGTGCCTCCTGGCTCTCCTTGCTTTTGAGAGCTTTTTCTACAAGGTGTACTGCTCCTCTGTATGTTTTTTGGATATGTTTTTGGATATCAACCTGTGTGGATATGGTTATGGCTACTTGCTCAAGTGATGTGGCCTGCTCTTCCTCGCCAGAAATGGCTGGTGGGCCTGTCCCTGCTCTGTCCAGGATGGTGGTTCAATGGGGCTCATCTGGGTGGTTGTCCCCTCTACCCCACTGCCCATGATGGCTATTTAGAGCACATAGCGGTCCTGACAGCTTGTGAGAACAAGGATGTACCATTACTTTGTTCCAACTTAGCTCGGGCTACAAAAACAACTGGTGATCCTGTCAGGGATGCCTTGAAGCCACTGCCACAACCTTGCTGCCCATACAGGAGGTACCATCAACCTTGCTCAGCTCAAATACCCAAGGAGCCAAGTCCTGCTCCCACAGCAGCTCCTGTTGCTCTTAACTCTGTCCTTATTTCTCAAAAATAAAAAGATCTTGGTCTACTCAACACCAAGCCCTTCTGGCCATTGACTGACTCCTGGCCCTGGTGATCTTGGCCTTTAGACCTTGGGGGGTTGCTCTGTAGTAGCTTCAAGTGAATGATCCCATGGAGAGGCAGAGCGGAAAGCTCTGGGAAAGAGCTGGGAGCTGAGCTGACCACCTGCTCCCTGGCATTAGTGCACATTTCTATTCCACCCAAGTGATGATCCCTCTAACTTTCACATTCCAGGAGACGATGTCAAGTGAATACTGAATGCCCCATTCACTGGCGCAGAAACGTGTCCCTCCCTTGAATGCTTGTGAGCCATAATTACTATATTTAGCGTGTAGAGATGCCAGTATTTAAAAAGCTGGCTGTACATTTGTATTTTGCCGAGTAGTAACTTGAATAGCGAACACCATCGTTCGACAGGAACATGGGGACTCGCCTCTTCCCTGGGAGGGTGGGGGAAGAGGCCATCGCGTTGGAAGAGAACTGACCCAGGCAGAGGAGCACTCCTGGCTGCATCTGGTCTAAAGGTCCCAGATTAGTTAACTGGTGAAGCATTTGATGTGATGATTGTACGGGTTTCTTAGATGTTAAAGAAATCATCTAACAGCTGGTCATGAAAGGCAGACCGCTCGTGCTGGATGGCCTTGCCTCCAGCCAGCCTGCCTTCCTCAGCTGAGCACCGATTCCCAGTTGTCCCTGAGTTTTGTAGGTTTCTTTCTCCACAAAAGGTCCCAGTCCACAGCAGGCTGAGGCAGGGTAGCTTCCAAGGAGAACAAGACTGGGTTTTGGATTTTTTTTTTTTCTTTGGTTCAGATCAATTCTCTGTTCTTTTAAGAACATAAGCAATTTCGGTGATCCCAGAAAACCAAACAATGGCATGGAAATGTTTTCTTGTTAGGAATAATGCAACCATGGGCTTGAATCAAATTATTTAAAATACATGTACCCCTCCCCTCCCCCCCCCCGCCTTTGGATTCTCACAGGTTTTCTTAATGACATTAGTTTTTTGTCTTGCAAAAAACTGTCACTGCAGCCAGGGAAAAGAAGACTTGGAGCTCCACTGTAGTCTAAGTGGTGAGCTCCTGGGGAAGGAAGCAACCAGCAGCCCTGTTTGGGGGGCTGTTGTCACGTCGGGGTGCTGTGTTTGGGTATTTGGTGATGGGGCATCACCTTCTGGACTGCCCCAGCCTGGAAATAGCAGACACGGCCCCTGTGCAGGTTGGATGGGGCCCATCACTGCATCTTCGATGTCCCTGTCCCCTTTGGGAACTACAGCAACACGAGCAGGTGTGTCCCACCACGCTTTCGGCTCCTCTGGGAGATGAAAAACACTTTGTAGTAAGTTAAGTGCTGACTTCATCAGGAATTGGGTGCCTATTGGCGAGGTGCTTGTGAGAATCCCACAGGGCTATAAACACTTTTTGAAATTTTACTTTAAAATATTTTGTTTAAATGGAAATGCTTTAGAGATATTTACGGTGTGCTTGTTTTCCAGAAGCTGGCAATAGGTTTAGTGCTTGTGAAGAGTTGCCAGATACCTCCAGGGCCCCTCTTCTGACCGCGGGACACCACTTGCTGCCAAAACTCAGACAAGAAGATGGGCCTGCTGGTCCTGAATCTGCTTTGCTTTATTTAATTTATTTAAATCCCCATTCTTGCCAGTTCTTGTGGTGTGAAAGTGTTAGGTGCAGTTTCTTCCTCTAATTTCCCACTTTCTGGCGTTGCTGGGCCTCTTCTGCAGCACAACCCACCAAAAAGCTTGCTCACATTTGCAACATTTAGGTGGTGTCTCTCATTTATGGGTCAGCCTGTGCAGTTCAGGCACACGCAGCTGTATACAGCAAGGGTTTGAAATACAAACCCTTCAGGCATCTGACTTCACTTGCGATAAATGCTTGGTTGTGGCATGTGCTCTGTTTGCTGATTAAAAATTATTTTCTCGGTAATAGATGCTCTCAGTAGCTCCTCTAATGTGAGGACGAATAATTAAGACGTCTTGGTAATGCAAATAAATAATGCCTTTGGAGAGTCCTGAGTGCATCATAAACCATCAGAGTTGTGTTCCTGAGATGCCACCTCCTTGTGCCCTGATGCTGGGTGATTACAGCAGGGTTTTAGCGTGCGTTGTATACTGATCACCCGCTGGCCCCTAGTGCCACCTGTAATGTCACTGCCTGAAGAGTCTAGTGGTGCTATGGTGTCCCTGATGCCTGGCTGTGACCTGTTATTGTTTTGTGTAACCCCTTTATAACAGGAGTGAAGCACGTCGGGATTTTTTTGCCTGTGTCTGCTCCAAATAGCCCCGCCATGGAGAAAAATGCTGCCATCCCTCCATCTGTACTGAGGTGGAAGCATACAAGACCTGGCCTGACAGAACCCAGTGCTATGCTATAAACATATATATATACACACACATTTATATTTATGTATGCTTATCTATATCTCCATGTATATAGAAATATTTGTGGTGGTGGTGCTCTGGGAGCACATACTGAGCACCTGGACACCTACCAGGTATAAGGGAAGAGGCAAGTGCCAAAGAAAGAGATTCCCAAAGGGCAAGTGGGAGAAGTATCATGGGGAAAGGTGCAACTTTTTCACTAACTACCCGAGGGGCCATAGCTGTTGGATTCTGAACTGTTTCTATCGTGCTTATTCCTCGAGTCGAAGCTTGCATGCTCTCTACTTGAGGTTGATCTTCTCAGAAGACTTTCTGGCTCGGAGGAGGTGGTGGTGCCTCTGTTATGCAGTGTCCCAGTGATGAGAGTATCAGGAGCTTCACTTGCGGTGCATCCCATTAGAAGGGAAGTGCCTGATCCATGATGCTTGCTGGTTGTAAACGTGAGCATGTGGGTTATTCGCTTGGCATTGCAAGGGCTTTGGTAGTTTCAGGCATGACCAGAGGTGGGTGTTTAGAGATGGAGGAAAATTTTCTGGTGGAAACTTGGAGCCTTACAGACTTAAGGTGCCTCCAGGGTTAGGGAGCAGCTGGGCGGGGGGTTTGCAGGTTTTGGTGGAGATGCTCACCTCTGCAACAGCAAGGGGCAGAGCAGGTATCCCTGAGTAAGTGGCTTTACCCATGTGCCTTTCTGAGAGCTGCTCCAAAAAGAGCTAGACTCTTTCCTTAAAAAAATTTTAGAAATGTCTAAATGATGTCCCAGTTACCTACAACAGGTTCCAGTGCTGGAAACCAGCACGTGGACAAAAGTCATCCTTGCAAGTGACTGACTGGACCCACCATGGGGCAAAGTCTCTGCTCTCCTGTTTTGAGAGGCAACCTCTCTCGTGCAGAGCGGGGTGACTTTGCTTTTGGAGGCTCGGCTGTAAGCTTTTCTGAATGAACGCTGGCAGCTTCCCTTCGCTGAGACAGACTGGCTTGTTTAGTCTGGCCCACTTATGGAGTCTGGCATGAGTGTGGAAAGGAGCTGCAGGAGTGGCTTTGTGCTATGGGGTCATCCGTCTGTCGTGCAGACCAGCTTCTCACACTGCCTGACCCCAGGGAAGAGGGAGAAGGGTTTCCCAGGTCGCGGTGGGGTAGCTGGACCCCTCTGCAGGGATGAGAGCCCTGGTGGGGGTCCAGCTTCCCTGAGATCAGCATCACGAGAGGAAGAGCTTGTGGCGGGCAGTGGGTGCTCTGCTCCTGCCTGCTCCCAGAGCTTGAGGGAATCAGCAAGGAGTGGCCAACTACCTGTATAAATATCTGAAGCAGCCACGTTTGCCCATGCTGAGGATGGAGGAA
This sequence comes from Dromas ardeola, assembly GCA_013398915.1. NCBI lineage: Eukaryota > Metazoa > Chordata > Aves > Charadriiformes > Dromadidae > Dromas > Dromas ardeola. The sequence goes on along the minus strand of VYZM01009309.1, from coordinate 125,337 downwards.
CTGTATAGCATGGCACTGGTGGCTGCTTAAAATCCAGTGCCAGCCCTGAGGCCGTGTCTTGTGCTCTCGATGGAGCCATAAGCAGAGCTCTCTGCAGAGGTGCTCCAGATGCATTGATGTCCCTGGGCTGGGCAGATGGTTGTAAACCTCCCCCCAGCAAATTTCCTTGCAAATCATTAGTCTGTCAAAGTATTGTATAAACCAGTAACCTGCTTAATTTATAAGGCCACCCTGCTGCGTGCCAGGAGTTGATGAGCGTGGGGAGAGCCAAAGGCAGAGGTGACAATACCGGACCGCAGAGGTGCAGGAAGCCCGTGGGTGTGGGTCGGTGGTACCCACAGCCCCGTCTGGGATGCGATGCCGGGTGAGAGGAGTTCCAGTTCTGTCCGTGCTGGAACAGAGGGCGCTGGAGCCCGAGAAAAATCCCGAGGCTGCAGCGAGCGGCTCCCGCATCCCTCGGCTCCCGCTGCCACCCACGCAAGGGCCGAGCGACCCCGCGGGAAGGGGAACCCAGGCGGTGCTGGCTTGGTCACCGCTGTCCCACGGCTGCAGGGTGGCTTTGGCAGGATCAATCTGCTCGTTGAGGTTTGTGGCGGTGATGGGCAATGTTCCCCCTCGCAAAGGCTGGCTGTCAAGGGTGATACCTGTCTTGGCAGCGCGGGGCCGGGCAGGGGAAGAAGCCGAGGCTGGAGGTGAATGGTTTTCCTCCGAGGCAGCTTCCCATCTTCTTCCCAGCAGCTCTGGGCAGCCTGAGGAGGCCAGACCCTCTCTGGGGTTTCTGTCCCTTGGCCACCAGCTCAGGTGCAGCGTGTGTTCCAGTCCCTCCGTGGGGGCTCTTGTTCCATAGGGTTTCCAGCCTCCCTTCCTTGGCATCCTCAATTAGCTCCGAGCAGCCAATACTTGTTGTCAAAGGGAGAAGCACCTTAAAGTGCTGGTGATCACCCGCTTTTGTATTCGGAATTGACACCAGTTTGCACCCTCTTAAACCCCTCTGTGCCGGCTCTATTACCTGAAGAAAATATTCAGATTGCTTATTTACCTCTTCTAGTGCAGTCTTCTTGGTCCAATGACTGTTTTTTTCCCCCCTTCTGTGACCCTGGGGGTTGATTTTCAGGCTTTACCAACTTTCTGTTTGGCTGCACGCTGTCGTGTGTTCCCCCACCTCCCCCCATCTTCATGGGGGCTCTGACCCCTTCATCCTCCCCCATCTGCAGCGAGTGGAAATGTAGCCCCTGTGTGTGCCTTGGGCTGCTGCTGCCCCTGACAAGGACATGGGATGGGTCTTCCCCGGTTTCCCCCGCTGCCGTGGCCCGTGGTCACCGTCCCTGGGACTGCAGCCGTGGGAGATGGGGCTTGGAGGCTGTGCTGCCTGTAGGCTTGTGGCAAGGAGGAAGCCGTAGCCCTCTTAGCTCAGCACTTCTCAAGCCAAAGCTGCAGCAGCCCTCTCCTTCCCATTTGCAAGGACCAGGTCCCCGTGGGTTTTGCTTGGTCCCGTCTGTAGGTGTGACGGGTCTCCTGGGCAATGAGCTAATGTCTGGAGTGGTTTTTGCTGGCTCAACCTAAATGTTCTNTTGTGCAATGGGGATAAGTGATGTGCTTAAAGGATTAACTCCTCCTTTTCCTCAGCCTCTCTTCACTTTACCGTGTAGGCCAACAGAGAGAGTGCGATAGAGATTGCAGTATCATGTGTGTGACCACAAGAGATTAATTAAACAGTAAGCCCTAATTACTGAGGCTAAGGCTGACCGACTTACTGTGCCTTGTAAAATAGCTGAATACTTAATTTACACTAGAATGTGGACATAACTTTCACCATTAGCTGAATAAACAATGAGCACCCAAGCTAAACGGATTGGTTGCCTAATAGGTGTACCATTATAAATGGAGCTATCTCCTGGCACAGGCTTTGGCTCCCCTCTGCCTGGCTCAGGCTGGCAAACAGATACAAAAGAGCATTTTTTTTTTTTTGTAAGGGGAACTGCTTTACAATTCACCAACCTGCCTTAAGCCTGGGGGATTCCCTGCCTGTCAATATTATTCAGCTTTCAGGCTGCTTATCAAAGTCCTTCTCATTTGCATTTCACTGCAGGTTACAAAAAAAAAATGGGGAAGATATTGAAAGGCATAAAAGAAAACAAAACCCTAACTCCCAGTGTGAGGCAGTGGAAGTAGGGCATCTAGCTCCTATTTCTGCCTTTCAATATCTTCTTTAATAACAATAATAGATTCCAAGAAGTTAAAGTTAATCTGTAGCTCCAGAGCTTTTTATTGTGTTTCTCCCTTTCTGTGTGCATTAACCTTTCAGATCTTAGAAGGCTGTGGAGTGTGCATTGCTTTTTTTTAATTCCTATTATTCTTGCTTACTGCATGGTTCTTGGTCTGGTCCTAGAGAGAGTAACGGCACATCCACCCATTAACTGTAGCTCATTGAGCACTTCATCAGACCTTCAGTCTTTCTCTTAAATTTATGTATTAGGTGGGTTGGAGGTCCCCAGTGGGTTCGAAGCTTTGCTGAGCTGAGCACTCTGCCAGAGGAAAGAGAATCCCAGGACTGCGGAGACAACAACTGAAACAGGGAAAAGCTAAGCAAAGGATGTCTCGATGCCTCTTTCAGGATGGGGGAAATAGAGTGATTTAAAGGCCTTCAGTGTGTCCACGTACCAAAGATTAAGAGTGCTCATAGAAAAGCCTCGGTGGCCCCCACGGCTCTTGGATCAGCACTTTGCCAGCAGACAATGAGGCTCACTGTGTGTTGGCCAAAATAACTCCTGCATCTGCAGGGCTTTGGGAAGGGGGAGAAGTTATCACTGCACTGGCTTTGCCTCTGCCTGCGTATCTGACGTGTGGCTGAATATATAGCTGCAATCTAAGTCAGTCAAAATGAGTTAAATGCCCATTTTTTTAGAGGGCTTTTGTCCACTTCTTTATATGCTTTATCTTTCTTATTTTGCACCATATGAACTGAAGACCCTCTATAGGAAACTAATCCTTGCTTTCTATCATCTGGCCACCTGTCACTAAACCCTATTACTTTTCCTAGGTTAAAAGGACTAAAACCATCTTGAAACTGGGAAGACTTGGGACGTGCTGGTGAAAGGGCTCAAAGATACTTTGAGGAATATTTCCCTGCAACAATGTTCTGCAAGAGGACGTGATGTGTGAGTGCCACTAACCTGGTTCTAGCTTTGTCAGGATTTCCTAAGTCTGTATCAAAGGATGAAGGTGAACTCTCATTTATTGCAGCTGCAGCACTTTAGATGCTGTCTTTACTCCATATCACGTCTTTGCTCCATAGTGATGCCTTCTGGGAGACAAGCTTGCCCAGACAGCTGTTTCCAGCTGTTCCAGAGGAAAGGCTCTTTTTTTTTTAGTGCATGAAAATACTGTAGAGGTTATGTGTTCCCCTTACCCGCCCTCCCTCAGACCTACTGCATGTGCAAGTACCTAATTAATGGTGTTGCATACACAAGTGCCAAATTTTTGTAAATGCTGGGTGCAGAAACACCCACTGAAGCTGCAGGTATCCAGAAATCAAACCGTCATCTTCCTTACTTTCAGAATATGAACTGTCACGGCAACAGCCATCCTACAGCTGAGGAAGAAGAGGGCTTTGCAGTGTTATTCTCACTGTGTAATGTTGTTCCTCAAATCCTTAGAGGACCTTGGGAATCTGGGCCCTTCTACACCCTGTCATTGGGCATCTCAACCCAGGACTTGGCTACTGTAAACAAGGATCCATTTCCCAGTATGTTCATATCTCTGTATTTTCTCTCTTTATGCCTCAATAGCTTCGTTTGCCCATCACTGAGAAGATGAGGAGCCCTTGCTCCTCAGTCAATCTGTATTCAATAATAAAGCTGAAAATAATCCAGGCAAAGTGTGATTCCTTTTGCAGTGTGATTTGACATGCACCTGACGCGCTGGGAGCTTTGCATAATACACAGCAGACGTCTGCGGGGGACAAGTACAGACACTGCTGGGTTTATGTGGAAGAGAACCTGGGAGCGGGCTGTCTTCAACTTGCATTAACCTTTGGGCAAGTGACTGATGAAATTTCCAAACTTTTCTGACTTTTCTTTGCCAAGCCATCTAGCTCCTGATCTGGACCAGAAGAGTCCTGGTGCTCTGTCAGTTCTTATGATGCTTCTCACTCCTGGATTTTAAGAGTGATGCTCACGCAGGGCTAAGCCTGTACATTACTTCAGTTTGTCTAAAGTCAGATTTGAAAAGGTGTTTTGACATCTAGATGTTGAGAAGCATCTAGGTAGAATTTCAGAAGAGCCGAAGCAGAGGATAGACCTGAATCTTAATGAGGGAATCTTAATGAGGATTAGATGTCTAATTGGTTTTGCACCACAGACAGGGATGTACTGAAAGACAGGCTAAGGTTCACCAAATTCCCCTTTCTGGTGATCAAGTCCTCAGCTGAATAGAGGTCTGCAGCACTGGAAGAGAAGGCGTGAGCTTGTTGCCTTTCCCTGCTGGCTGGTCAGTTTTGGAGAGCAATGGTGTAGGAATGATCTTGGAAATACCAAGGAGAGGAAAAATATGAAGCCTGACGTTAAAACAGTTAGTAGTTTTTATCCATCATCTCATTGCCGTTCCCCTGCCATGAGGACTGCGCGTGTGCAAGCAGGTGGCTTTTCCACAGAGCAAACACTGTTATGGTGTTGCTGGGGCTCGGATACGGTACAGTAACGCCGTAAGTGGGACACTGGGTGCCAGGCAGAAGGTTTCTTGTCTGCCTTCAACACGTGGACAGCCTTGCTTCACTGTGTCTGGTGATTTTGTAGTTATCTACAGCTGTGCATTTTCTAGTGTGTTGTTATTTAGACTTTGGTCCTGCTTGTTGAAGTACTTCCTGAGCTGACTGCCTGGTTATTTAGCTATCTGGGACATGAAGCAAAGATGCCAGCAGCCTTAATTCCACTAACTTCTCCCACCATCAAGGAATGGCTGCTGGGTTTCATGTCATGGTCCCTCTACAAGGGAATTAAGTTCAAGAGAAACAGAATGAGTGCAACTGCTCCTGGGATTCGCTCAAGGCAGAGAGGTGATGTGGAGAAGATGCTGAGCTGGGACTCGTGGTGCCTGCTTTCCCTTCCTGACCTGCTCTGTGTCTGTGAGCACTGTGCCTCAGTTTCCCTTTCCTCCAATTTGACTGTTTAGACTAAGCTCTTGTAAATAGTAATCTTGAGCTGCTCTCCTGGGCTGGGGGAGCTGTGTGGTGCTGTGGGTTTGGGATGGTGCTAGTTTGGAGGTTTGTGCACCCCTTCATGCGGAGCCGGAATTGCTGTGTCAGGCAGATACACCTCAGGAGCTTTGCCATCAACAGTCCCAGCCCAACCGATGAGCTCTCGGGGCAGGGTCTCACTCTGCATTTGCTCGGCAGCTAATGGCAATTGGCCCCAGCGGCTCTGGGTACTGTTCGTATTGCAGACGATACCACAACCATGACATCTGTGTAAGAAAAGCTGTATCTTCATGAGGCCTCTCTTTCTCTTTGTTCACTCTTTTATCCTTTTGTTTATGATAACAGGTAACAGAGCACCTTTCTCACTGCCCTCCCCTCGCTGTCTTTTGCGTAATGCCATTCTGCATCGTCTGGCAGACTGGAGCACCATCTTTAACAATTTTCCCTACCTGCATCGCAGCAGGGTTTTCCTCTCACACAGCTGGTACAAAACACACACCTGCACGTGAGGAGAGCAGAAATCGTTGGCCGGGAACACCTCAGGGAGCTGCTTTTCTTGGCCTGGAGCTGTGGACCTTCCCGTGGGCTGGAAGGTGATGTGCAGTTTGTGGTGTGTGTTTGGGTTTTTTAAAGGAAATAAGCTGTCTGTTTGGCAATAGCCTGGGTTGAGAGCGTCAAGATGTACGGGATTGAAATGGCTGCTCTGTTCCTCAACCTTGAACATTTTGAGAGGCAAAACTCAGCTTCCCTACAGTTCTCTGAGTCCCGAGGTCACCTGGACACGAGGTGTGCCAGGAAACCTTGGCCTTCCCACTGAGCCGCTCAAGGTGTAGGCCAGGACCCAGGGGAGTGACAGTGAGGGGGTGTCCCTGCCTCTCTTACAGGAAGAACCTTTTACTTTCCTGCTGCTGTTTCTGCAAATGTCTCCCTCCTAACCTGCTTGGTGGGGAATGACAGCTAAGGGGATTTTTTGGGTTGTGTCCTTAATTTTTAACTGCCACCCTTCGTATAGGACATGTGTGCTCATGTCTCTGGAGCAGAGCAAGCTGGAAGTCCATTTCCATGTGAAAAAATCCCTCCCAGAGGTCGCTCCGGTCTGTCCCGGGGGTCCCCGTGAGTTGTTTTGCCAGGGCAAATAAATTAGTGCTCCTAGTGCTTGCCATGATCTGAGCGTCCCAGCCGTCTGACACGCAAAGACCTGCAATATTGTACCATTTTTGTATCCATTGTACCTAGGGCAGGGGGGTTGGAACTAGATGATCTTTAAGGTCCCTTCCAACTCGATCCATTCTATGATTCTATCGTTTTCTCTGCCTGGTCTCAGCAAGGCAGGCTTCGCCTTTCCAGGTGGAAGTGCTGCTCCGTTAAGCCCGGTCACCCGCCTTGGGCTCAGTGCTTGGGCTGGAGGTGAAAGTCCAGGGAAACGCTGGGTGTCCTGGCAGAGCTGCAGGGCGAGGAGGAGGAGGAAGGCTCCTCACTGAGGGCAGGGACAGGCAGTGCTGGAGAGCAGCGTGATTTTCTCGCCTCTTGTCTTTGGGGCTTACAAGCAGGAGTTACTCATGACCGAATCCATTTTTAGAATTTGACATGATATGCTCTTTGCCCTCCTGTAGTGGTAGATTATAGATGTCTGACCTGTTTCAGTGCTCTGAATTTTTTTGCTTTTGCTTCACTCCCCTGCTCTTTTCATAATCTTAAAAAGCCCAACTAAATCCTGATGCTTCCCCTCTCAAAGCCAAATAATCCTTGCAATTGCAATCTCTTTCTCGTGTTAAGGCTTTTGATGCTTAAGATCTGTGTGATCTTCCCTATAATGTGGAGGAAAAAAAACCCACAACACCAAAACCCACAAACAAAAAAACCCTGAGCATGCAGATTGAGAAAAGGGCGAGCTGTGGTTTAATAGAACATCCCCACGACATGCTCACATCACTTTCTCGCTGTCACAAACACCCCCACCACCCCAGCTGCTGGCTTCACCGCAGTGCCGTGGTGGGGAGTTTGTTCCTGGGGGAGGCCAGGTGGTTTGGTGGCTCTGGGAGGAGAGAAGGGGATGTGGGGGGGTCAGAATTTTGCCTGATTCTCAATACTGTCTGATGCAAGACACAGCACTTTCCTATCTTTTTTTTTTTTTTTTTTTTTATTTTTTAGACCTCAGAAGATCATTTATTCAAANTTTTTTTTTTTTTTTGACTTTTCAGACCTGTTCCCCCCCATCTTGTAAGCAGGGGAGGATGCAGATGTGTGGATTTGTGGAAACCAATGCACTTCTCTTTTCCAGATGCTGATTTCCACCAGAAGAGGTGGGGGAATTATTGAAAGGGGCATTTCCCCTTCTAGTGGCTACTGATAAAAAGAACCAGTTTTTTCCACTGAAAAATGAAAGACCCCAGAATGTATTAGGTTTAGTGACCAGAAGCAGAGAAGTGAAAAAAACTTAGACAACTAAATAGATCAGCTGGGAGGAACTTGCTTTTCAGATGAAAAGATACATTCATTATAGAAAAATTGCAGTGAGGATGAAAATGAAAATGTTTTCAGGGGAAACTTTAAAGAGAAAAAAGCATTCTCCTGCCCTCTTCAGCCCGCGGTCTGTGAGCTCCCTGCACCCTCCTCCTCCCTCCATAAAATAAAGGAACTGCTTCCCTGATGCCCCAGTTGTGTGGATCATCTCGGCAGTGCTGGGAGGGGGAAGACTCATAGGAGGAAATATTCTCATTTTTGTCTCTGCCCAGGGTCTGTCTGGGTGTAACAGGGATCCTGAGCCAGGGGGGGCTGGAGCAACCTGGTGGCAGCTGAAGTGTGGGATCTTTCCCAAAGACTTCAGCTTTCTTCTCCAAGCAAAGTTTTTTTCCCAATTAAACCAGCATTCGGTTTAATCTGCAAATTATCCAAAACTGGGGCTGGGGCAAAATCCTTTTTTATCTACCAGCTGTCCTCGTGGCCTTCCAGCACGTGCATGGGAAGGCAGCCTACAGAAATGGAGCTTCTCACTGACCTCGTCCCCAGGGCTTGCAGAAACGGAGTGTCTGTGTCCGTAGTCAGGGTGGTTGGTGGCTGTTGTTGTGTCTGACCCTCCAGGAGCAGGATGTGATGAGCTTTCCTCCCTTGCTCCTTCAGTTTGTGCTGCTGCTGGCTCGCCTCAGCAGCCAGTGCTGCCTCCAAGGGTATCTTCTGGCTATGCTGCAGTGTGAGAAAGCCCTTCAGATACCAAAGCCCTATGTAAGAAGCTGATTTTTCTGGAGAGTCACCCTTTGGATATCACCAGCCCTTATTTGTGCCATTTGTGGATGTTGCCAGCCCTTTTGCTGTCTCCTGAAGCCAGCAGATGTTATTGCTACAGGCTTGTCTAGTTGGTGGGTTGGTTTTGAACTGAGACAGCTTGGATGACTAAGGCAAAAAACACATTAGCAGCAGAGTCCAGGGTTTCCTGACTGTGGAGGAAGTGAAAATGTCCCCCTGTTGACAGCCCTGACTTCTCTGGATGGTGCATGTGAAAAGTTAAGAGTTTGAACCCCAGATTTAGCCTAAATGCAAAAGCATATCCTCACCAGCTACTGCAGTGACTGTTGACGCGAGGCGCTCCAGGAACAAGGAGGAGTTAGCTTTCTGACTTGTGGTGGATGGGAGCAACAGAGGGTGTTGGAATAAACAGGATTAAAGGATTTCGTCCGTAAATACCGGATTAAAGGTATCCAGTGCTCTGCAGGAGTCATTCAAACCAAGGAGAAACAAAGTTGTCCAGAAGGGCGCAGCTCTCTGTTTCAAGCCAGCCTGTGCTCACACCGCCCTGCACCGCCTTATCCGTGTGTGCTGATGAGGGGGTTTCGTCCCACCCCCCCGCTCCAGTCGCTTCTGTCACTGCCACGGCGGTGCCCACCGGCCCCATGATCCCGGGGGCTGGATCTGAAATGAGCACCCCCATTGCTCCTCTCCCCCGGCGCCCCC